>JAVQJL010077755.1:0-10804 GCA_036024295.1 Nannoperca obscura
ATCACTGTGTTTGTCTGCTATATGATATATTTAACTGAAATTGCTGATCCGAACAACCAATGATTTATAAAGGAAAATCTTGAAAATGATCAGGGGTGCCCAAACTTTTGCATGCCACACACACTGTAAATATAATAATTTATGATATTTAGCTGTTAATATTTTTATTTGACAGATGAGTGTTTAAGATTTAAAAAGCGTTCTCCAGTCATAGCCATAAAACAAAAATTTGATTTGTTGTTTCCAGGAGCTTGTCCCAGACATCTGCAGTATGTGCATACAGTGTGTCTGCCATTCGAGATGTTTTCGATGAGGGCAAGTTTAAGACACCTGTTGCAGTTGAGACATCCCATGTCAAGTGGGTGATGTACACTGGAGAAGTGCCTGTCCCCAGACCAGGAGCGGTGAGTCTAAAGACTTTGTTGCAGGCAGGAGTGATGCTGGCTATTAAAACATACAAGGCAAATCTGAAAATAAACCCACATTTCTAAATTGAGCTTTTGTATTTCAGTGCATCAATAATGAGGCTCGTAAAATGGGGATGAATTGCTCTCTGGACCTTCCTGACAAAACACTCCAGTTCATCAGGGACCGCCCCCTTATGGACGAGGCTGTTCCCCCTCTGACAGGAGGGCCGCTGCTGGTCAAGAGGGGAGCTTTGCTGACTCAGATTGTAGTGGACAGTGTGTTGGCGCTGGATAGACAGAGATATGCCGTCATGTTCATCGGCACAGGTAAACTACTGGATATCTGTAACAGAATAGGTTCAGTTTTACCAAAATAAAAGTAGAACAGAACTGACTTTGAGGCGATTAGAATATTAGCATGTTAGTTTGGTTTTCTGTATGAATGTTCTGGTTAATTCAAGTAAATAATAAAAAATATTTTTGGACTAAATAAGTATTAATAAAAGTTGTAAGAATATCTACCAAGTTTTAAAAGTACAAAACTTTTTAGACTTTTGCAGAAAATGTTTTCATGTCGGAGCCCATTGCTCGTAGTAGGAATCAGATCGAGAAAATATCTTGCCACCACAACATTTGTTTAATGAGTACCTTTTAAGACACACACATTTGATATGAGCAATAAGAGGGTATATCACAGCCAGGATCTTGGTTAACACACGTTCGCTTGTTATGAGTTTAGGTGGTCTTTTTTTTATCTCCTTAGAAAATGGTTACGTTCAGAAGGCTGTCAACTACGCTGGAGAGATGTTCATCATTGAGGAGATTCAACTGTATAAAAACCCTGTGCCTATTAGCATCCTGCGCCTCTCATCCAGCAAGGTAACTTATATATGCAGGTTCAATATAGTGGTAATATGGTTTATATCATCATCATCATAGCTTATAGTCGTTTACTGGTGTTTTTCACGGCAAATATTGTACAATAAGCTTCAGCCTGAATTTATGTCTCAATTTAAATATGTGCCACTAACGGGCAGCAGCAAGGCTTCAGTGGTAACAAAGATAGGTGTGTGTGTGTGTGTGTGTGTGTGTGTGTGTGTGTGTGTGTGTGTGTGTGTGTAGGGCCAACTGTATGCAGGTTCAGAGTTTGGTGCTATCCAGATGCCGGTCAGTAACTGCAGCCGCTATGATGCTTGTGTGGACTGCATCCTGGCCAGGGATCCTTACTGTGCCTGGGACTTTATCACCAAGCAGTGCTCCTCAGTCTACAGCTTATCATTCTCCTCAAATACTGCAACACAGAGTCTGAAGGAGGGAGACGTCTCGCAGTGTCCTCAGCCAGGTACATTCATTTACAGGGCGTTGTTTGAATGCATAACTGGGAGGACTTTTTGCATGAAACAGCATCCCAGCAGTCTTATTCATTAGTATGCAGCAAAACTAACTGTGTGTGTGTGTGTGTGTGTGTTTTAGATCCAGTAGCTGCTGTGGACTTTTCCCTAGTTCCAGAGAACAACATCCAGCTGCCCTGCAAGCTCCACTCCAACTTGGCACAGGTTGTTTGGCGATTCTCTGACCACACACTTCACTCCAACAACAAGTACTACATCTACAGCGGGGGGCTCCTCCTCCTGAGCGCCTCTGAATCTGACGCTGGCCTGTACACCTGTGACTCCATAGAGCAGATCAATGGCAGGACATACAACCGGACTGTGGCGGTTTATCACTTACAGCTCTACTCTGGCCAAGGAGCGGGGGACAGAACTACTCCTGGCAACGAGGTGACAAATTCCTCAGACTCCAATTCCAGTCTGAATACGGCTGCTCCAGGGCTGGTGCCAAACCAGTCCAATGGGGACCCGTTGTCCCCTGAGAATCAAAGCCACACTGGCAGGGTGACTCATTTGGAGGTGGCTGTGGCTCTGCTGTCGCTGCTTTGTTTCACCCTCGCGGGGGTCATATTTTGGATCTGCAGTTTCAAGATTCAGCACTCCGGTGGAAGCGAGGGGAAAAGGCAGTCAGTCGAATACATACACATCCCGAACCGAACTTCAGAGATAAAGCTCCTGGGGCCTGAGTCTGGAAGACCTTGCAGTGCCAATAATAATCACTCTGCTGTCGACTTCAAAGGGAACGGGGAGCACCACTTCACACCTATGGCCAACATTTTAAGTCTTGATGGTCTGGGATACATAAATGATGAGTCAGAGATTTGACTCTGCTGAGATATAGATATCAGTCCAAGGCCAGCAACGGTGCACTAATGATACTCCTATAGGTGCACTACTGTAGAAAAGGTTTTCACATTATAAATTCCTTTGATTGGGTTCCTGTTTCTCCTTGCCAATTTCCTACTCTATCATTTCCATACACGCATCACTGGCAGCTCAAAAGACTTTTCAGGATATCTGGTGGAACTTCATTTTATATAAATGTATTTTTTGTATGATAAATTGTGAATACACCATGTGTAATATATTGTGTACAGCCAACACCTTTTTGAAAAACTATTTATTTGTCGCAGTAAAGTTTTTATTTCAGCAAATATGAAACTTGTGATCTAAACGCTTTGTAAACGGGGTCAACAACAATGAACAAGTAGCATTGACCTCTAATTTCCAGGCACATTTCATTTTATGGATACTACTGTTTATTTAAGACAACACTCACCAGTCAGAGAGCGTACTGTTGTTAATGATTGATCAGTAGCCTGTAATACTGTTTTATTTCTTGGTGGCTGTTTAAAAAAAAAAAAACAATTACAGCCTTACCTCTCATAGCTGACATAGTGAACTCCTCTACTCTGCTGTTGTTTTGTTATGGAAGATAGATACATCTCTCTTTCATAACAAAAGATTACTTCACTTCATTCAGTAAATGTTGTCATCAGAGTGAACTAGCGTGTGTGGGTGTACCTTTCTGTCAGTCAATCAACTCTTTGCATCAGAGGCACAGCAAAGAAAAGAAGTTTGGGTTTTGATGTCAAACTTTGGAAAATGCAGTCCTTGTTGATAATAAAAAAAAAACTTTACTGGGAGTTTGACGTGTGTCTACCTGTCAGTAGTGATTACTTTCTCTCGCTCACAGCTGAGAAATGTATTTGAAAGCGATGCTGGGTGTTTAACTGATGTGCGTGTTGTCTTGGTTGTTTGTGAACGGACACTCCTGTGGATTGTACAGCGGGATAATAAAACACACCGATTCCACGGTTACCTCAGACCTGTTTGTAGCCTGAATCTGCTCTGTTTTTCACACAGTCATTAACAACAGCGCTCACAGCAGCTGTGGGTTTCATCTCAAACATGTACTGTAGATATGAAAGGGTTGAAGTGGGTCTCTGCTCAATTATTCAACAGTGCAGTATGAGAAAGTTGTCATGAACAGAATTAAGGTTAGTCTTATCAGGTGATAAATGAATAAAATATTGCGTTTGCGGTTGCAAAAAAGTGCTTTCATGCTTAGTAGTGGCATATTTACACTGGGTATTAAGATAAACCACTCGCCAACTATTGTTTTCAGTTTCTTTATTCAAAAAAAAAAATTATATTGAGTTGTTTATACATTTCAGAAATAATTTTTTAGCTGCCCTCTCCTGCTCATCAGTCCTACTTTCCCTCACACGATTTAATGAGGTTTCTTCTTCTACTTATAGTTCAGGCTGTCTTGTACGTCTTTCTGTGATGCTCACAGGCTTTATATTTAAATCTTGCTCAGTTTCTTCGAAAACTTTATTCTGAATAAATGAATATGACGGCAGTAACTCTTTGCCAGGGTGAACAATTCTACACTAAGAAAGAAGAAAAAAACCCACAGCAAAAGTGGGTGCCAAAACTAGACCGCACATGGGCCAAGTGGCCCACTTGACTGGAGAGCAGATTTTTACCATATTCCAACCACTCCTTATACATTCAACTAGGACAGACAGACACGTGGGAATAAGAATATTTATTGAAATGTGGCAATATTTAAATGTTACTTTAACATATCCTGTTTATTGTCACTTATCAAATAATAAAAACCTAAATAATCTCAGCAGTTGGCCATGAAGGACACTTTTGTAACAAGAAAATAAAAATAAAAAATCAAACTATGAGGCAGGCACCTTTTACTTCCAGTCGGTGCTGATACTTCATATAGGCTTTGACTGGATCATAGAGCTACAATAAAAGCAGTTGAACTGTTATATTACCTGCATAAAAAGCCACATTAGATGGGTTTAAATAGATTACATACAGAGGTTTGTTGGAATGACAGGAAATTAGTTCATACTAAATTCATACTATATCAGACTGATTTAAACAGGCTGTGACTTCATTCACATGCAAGACTGAACCATTGGCAGGCGTTTGTTCCCCCCAGTCAGTTGAGTTGTGTGTTGTGGTTACATGAGATCAGTTCATTTGAAATAAGAGAAAACTGACCTGTCCTAGAAGGCTGCATGCAAGCACACTGCAGTCACTAAACACAGAGATTCAGTAATTGTGGGGGAAAGTGACTGGAACATTGACAAAAGCTAAAAAGGTGCTTTCACCACAGGTACTGACCACTAAAAGCAAACTGTGTAGCTTTGGAACTACAGAAATGGAAATACTGAGTACAAAACATCCACTTTGGGTGTGACTGTTTTCAGTATAAAAATAATGGAAAGAGACAAGCATTTGGCACATCATTGCTCAGGATTATGCACCAACAACTTCTAAAATGTTTCCACAAGTGCTTCACTGAAGCACAAGTCCAGTTTCACAAAAAAGCGGCACTTGTTAAGGCAAAGGTCAAGCAAACAATGGTTTCACATGCCAAAAATCTGCACTCAATATTAAGGTGCCTTTAAAGAAAGCACAGCCAAAGCAGGCAAGCATGGAGATAATAAAGCACAACGTATCAAAAATAAACTGAGCTCATGTCAGAATACACAGAGAAGAATTCCACCAGATAAAAATCGTGCAGTTTGCAGACATTCTCTTGTTAGAAAAGAAACCCTGTTCTTCAGCATACTACGATTTCTAGCATGCAGATCTGGCAAATACATAAAACAATGCTATCATAAACGTCTGTAAGGCACACATCCTTGATAAAACTGCTAACCTGAAACAGTTCACTCTTCTTTAGTTTCCATTTGCATATTTGCAAGACTTTACATTTTCCAACACAAATATCTTTTTTTTGCATTCATTTAAGTAAATGTAAACAATGTTGAAAATTGAATGGTATATTTTGAAGATAACCCCCTCTTAACTCTTTAATTAAACTTTTTCTAGCAATCCTGTCCTTTCATTCGAAAAAAAATTATAAATCTATGCATTTTGTAATGTTGTAATGTTTTGGTGCTTTGAAGTGCTCTCTTGTGCACCGCAGCAATGGACAGCTGTCTGTCTCCATCTAGAGGTGACTCTCAGCTATCACCAGTGACTGTTGTCTGGATAGTTGGGCACTGCGGCGGGGTACTGGGGCAAGCTTGGGCCTTGGGCTGTCTGAGCAACAGCGTTGAACCCTGCTTCCCTCACCGGGGCACTCTTCCACATCCCGGTGCTCCACTCTTCCTGAGCGCGCCCCAAACTACCGCCGCCGCCACGGTACAGTCTGTGCACCTGCCACGGGAAAAGAAAGGGGGGAAATACAAACACAACACACGTAACATGTATTGGTGTCTGTTCTCAAGCATCTGTGTGGGTTTATATACATGAGGGACAACAACTCAGTGTGTGCGTTTTTTTAGCGTATGTGTTGACTCACCTTAATGAGAACCAGTGCCATTAAAGCAGTCAGCAGAGTGAAGAGCAGAGTTGTGATAAGCATCACTATAGCGGAGCCCACATTTTGGCTGAAAAACATCACTGTGACAATCCATCCGCTTTGATGTGTTGGTGAGAGATGGAGTAGTACGGGTTAGGGAGTCATACAGTATGTAATTAGCAAGTGGATTTAATACAAAAATACAAAGTTACTAATCAGCCATTAAGCAGAGATGAAACAGACTAACACCATTATGGTGATCAGTGCAAAACTAACTTTAGATGACACACCATGCGTGAACAGTGTTATCACAAGCAGTTATTGGAAATAAAAATACTAAAATCTTTTCTCAAAGCGTCTCTGTTCAACAAAACCATTTCAGCTCATTTATAGCCCTAACCTATAAATAATTACACCTCAAATTTCTTCCCTTCTTTTAAATACATTCTGAAAACCAAATATCGATAATGAACAGCCTGAGATGACTTAAGAAAAATAGGTGCAATTTCAACAAGATGTCTTTTTCCACATTCAGTAGGTCTACTGTTATTCAATGTGCATTACAATTTACAAATCACAGTGGCTCTACAAAAGGCACAAAACGTTTGTCCACTCTGTGTGCCCTTTTCTCTTTTTTGACAACGGCATTTTCCACTGGCAGCTCCTGCATGAACAGTATCACGTAGTGTGTGTGTAAGTAGGAGGGATCTATGAGGGCATTTCCAGCATAGGGGCTGCTACTCGAGAAGTTCGGAGAAGTTCTCCTTCAGGACTTTGTGCCAGACAGGCTTTGTGCCTGCTGTTGTTATTAGGACATTTTAATGAAACTTAATTGGAATTATTGACTTCTCTGCTACTTTCACACTTAGACCCCAAATGGACCCCCTGGCAGACCAGTACTGGCCCGCAAGCCATAGGTTTGACACCCCTGCATTATAATATATCCTAAAATAACAGCTTAAAAAATAAAAAATAAAAACATTAAAAATGTAACTGCAGAATTAAGGAGAGCTGATTTGTGCAAATGTGTATAATCCTATATAATTGATTTTAGAGACCACTTCAAAAACAATTTTGTTAGCGACAGTGTGACTCTTGTTGTGTGTTGACTGTTTGCTCAAAAACCACAGAATTTAAAAAAACCTCTGTTTAGAGTTAAATCCATGCATCTTTCTGCAACTCAAGCGTACGTTCTGTCTGACAAAATAAAATACAAACTAAATAAAAAAAGTAAGACTAATATTTGAAATCAACGGACATCCCCAAAGAATGCCTCACCTAATCTTAAGGTTATGGCCGCCACCTTTCTTCCCCTATTTACATAAAACAACAAGAGTCTGATGGTTCAGCAAACCTGCCGAGCCAGAAGTCAGCAGCTCAGAAACAGACTGAATGGTCCATTTTTAAAAGCTGCAGATTCTGTATGATTACCCTGTTCTGTTAACACCATCACGTGTTAGCTTGTTTTACTTTAGTGTTAAATCTATCTTTGCATCCGGCGTGAGCAGACATGTGAAAATGTAAGTGTCTGATGGTTCACTCGTTCTCCAGCTGCCTTGACCGTTTGACATAAGCCCTCGTGAGCCACTTTCTGGTAAAAACTGGCAGGCAACACGCACACAGTCTTTAAAGATGGTTGGGTTCAACTCACCATGTTCCCCAGCCAGAAATGCCGACAGTCTGGATGAGGGTTAGGACGCACTGAAGGAAGAAGATGAAGAAGAAGGCCATGAAGTTGAATGAGCTATCGGCCCTGTGAACATGAAAAAAAAAAGAATGCAGAAGGATGATACAGTAGAAAACAGACAAGCCAAGACAAGTTGCTCTATTTTTGTTTCAATGTTGCTTCCTCCTACTAGCTGTCAACATGTGGATACAATATGGGTATTTAATGGAACAACTTCATGCTTGTTTCACTTTCATTTGAAAGTACAGTGGAAAACCAGTATATACAATATGGCCTAGAACTAATCATTATTATATTACATTTCTTTCCAAAACCTCTAATAATACACTAATCTTACGCAACCAAATCAATTAAAGTAATTTCGTATCAGATCTTGTGGCACTCGCCGACTGCACCTTATAATTGGTGATTGTAATGTTAATTTAATTACCCATAAACAGAGCTTTCACAACAATCATTGAAGCGTTTGAATGTTCACAACCTGTCCCGGAACCCACACCGTCCACCCACTTCTACTCTGTGGGTCTTCCTGTCTTTGTGTTTTTCACTCCATCATAAACAGATCACTTTCTGGTGCAATTCAATGTTCACACCAACTTTGAATTGTGATCTGAACAAAGGAAACAACACTAGAATGCTCACTAAAAAACGCCCTGCCCACACAGGTTTCTGTTTTTATTGTGAAGACCAGAAGATCAGACTAAGAAAGAGATCACTGGTAAGGCTGCATCTCTTTTCAAAGATTCTGTTCTGTAAAAATGACCCATGCAAACGTCCTACATCTGAATACCCAGCCGACCAATATATTGTCAGACATAGATTTGTTTTCATTGAGTTTTGCATAAATCTTGATGGCTGCACATTTTATCAGAGAATCAATCATTTTTAAACTCATCTTACTTTAAAACTGCATATCAAGTATGTCCCAAAAAACACTTTCTCCCATTTACATAACAAAGCCCTATTATATCTTGTCAGTCTTGTAGTTCCTTTGCATTGGCTACCATTTCAAGTGAGGCCTGATTTCAAAATGTAATCCTTCAATCTTAAAAGGCTTTAAATAGATTGGCCACTTCCTACATCTCATGTCTTACTACTTGGTATACTCCCACCACATCCTTTATGTCTTCTTGATTTCAGTGAAGTAACAGTTTTTCATCGATCTTAGTTGATCAAAAGAAGTTTTGGGGGTAAAGCCCTTGCTCATCAAGCTCTCCCCGTTTTAAAATAAAGGCAGCCTTGGTTGAGATTTTCAAATCTATGCTTTAAACCCATCATTTTGCTATAGTCTCTCCTTGTTTCACTTTAACGGATTTCTATAATAACTTCAATTTCCTAACCTCAATCTTGATGTTATAATATTCCTACCTGTGTGTTTGGGATTCCTTTTGTGTGTGTATTTTTATGTGAAGTCTCATACGTGTGAGTCTGATATATTATAACGTGTAAAGTGTGCAGAGTCTATTTGGCTGACGGCACTTTAAATAGAAGTTCAGAAATGATTGTGGTTTGTTAACTTTACCAGATGGTGACTAACCTGAAGGCTTTGTAGAGTGGTCTGAACCAGCAGATGTAACTGCAAGGGCTGAAGAGGATGAGCCAGAGTAGGGAGAAGCCAAAGTTGGTGCCATTTCCTCCCCCAGCCCACCAAGCAATACATGAGATCACATTTATGCACAGTGTACCTGAATACACTGCAGAGGAGAGAGGACAGTGGAGATGTGGAGAGAAGAGAAAGGGTTGTGATTGATTTATTTTAACTTAAATGGTACAGGAAGGAATAAATCTTCTGCAAAACATAAAGTTAGAAAATGTGAAAACACTCACTCATCCAAAGAGTGTAGATTCTGCGCACCAACTGCTGATGGGTTGCCGGAATTTCATCTTCAATATTGTGGTAAAAGCATGGTTTAATTCTCATAAACTGGGGCAGGGGAGGAAAGTTATTCACCCGATCTGAAACAGGAAGCAACGTGTCTTCATGATATGATGTGTTACTATTTTACATTTGAGTATTTTACAACATGCCCAAACACATTTGAAAATGTGGGGTGTGACAAACCTGCCATTTTGAAATCACGAATCTTTCCTGGATATTAGGAATATACAGAAATAGAAACAAGCAGTTAACACTCATAATTGGATACCATTCCAGACACGAAAGCTTTAACCAATTTTCACATATCTAATTACTATGTATAATACTCCCTTATTACTTGTTTTTTAAAGCTTCACGGCTAAAGGACGGTGCTAACATTGATCACAATTGACATGCTAATGTTTACTTTCAAACAGTCAAAGTAACGTAGTGACTTAACCGTTGGGTCTCGGGGCTGCACATGCTAACTTTGGTCAAACTGTTAACAAATTTATTTGATTAACTGGTTGGCAGTTGACAAAGGGGGAAACGACTGTTACAGCTAACAAGTCAAGATAACGCGTAATATAGATAAGTCGATATTACCTGGATAGCGTTTATATCCTCACGTTTCCGTCGACAACTACAGAGATTCAGGAATAATTCAGGATGCGCTATTTCGACCCCATCGAACATACGGCGGCTGCGCTGCATCGAAGCACTTGTAGTCCGGAAACTGTTTGTAGTCAACACGTTCGGGGGGCAAAAAAACTACATGTCCCAGATTTGCATGTGAGCGGTAAATGGGAAACGCGTGACTCCAACGTTACACCCATTCGTATGAATCCCATGCACACGCGGACATAAATCCCAGGCCCCAGATCCTAAATCACAAGCAGCAAGCCCCAATCTATAAACAGTTTGGGACAGGTTTTTATGATTTTAGAGCAGACCCGTGGAACTCTTGCTGACGTTATTCGTCAAAATTTGCCAACTTTATATTACTTTATATTGGGAGTATAAATATAAATATATATATATATATATATATATATATATATATATCTAAAACGAAATAAAGGACGCATTTGTTTAGTTTTAAAAACATAACATGGCAAC
>JAVQJL010077756.1:0-19774 GCA_036024295.1 Nannoperca obscura
GGTAGCACCCAATTATTTACGTCTTAACACGTTCATTTTTAACGTCTTAACACGTTCATTTTTAACGTCTTAACACGCACGTCAAAGTAGAGGTTTTGGTCCATTTGGCCTTCCATAGATATGCACGACCGGACGAACATCCCCTCTCCTCCAGACGCTTTCCTCTTTCTCCCACCATTATTATTAAGTTAAAGCCTCATTTTGGCTGTGGCTCTGAAAATTATTCCACTGTGAAGGTTATGGCACACTTTGTACTGCCTATTTCCACAACTGCAGTAATTTTGCATAATGAATGTTCATTCAGCACCGTCAAACTGTTGGATTTGAGTCAATAGCATTTAAAATGTGTTTTAAACATGTAACAAGTATTACACGTTATAACCCTCTATATAACAATCTACCATCTGACTTACCTTCCCTGTAACAAGTATGTGTTTCCAGTTTAACATAATAATTTAAAATATTGTGTTAATATGATGCACTTTCTCTACAATATACTTTTGCTTTTGTGGCCACAAGTGACATTTAGAACATAATAGTAAATGCTAAAACATACTGTAATAGTAGCACAAATAGAAAAGAGTCACATATTCAACGTGCTGACTCAGTAATGTACATTTTTATTTATAATTGATCTGATGTTTGCTAACATTAGCCACCGTAAGCTAGTGGTCAAACCAGGTCAAGTAAAACTGTCGCAGCAAAATCCTTAAACGTATTGAACTGCATTTTATTTATTACTTTATAAATTCAAATTTGTATTTGTAAAAAGAAGAATGTGTTACTTCTACTCCACTTGTAATGCACAGCTAACAGTCCAGTGGTTAATTCATGTTAACTCGCTGGATTAAAAACATTTCTAGCAGATCTTTCAAAGGAATCACAGCAACGACTCGCAACATTAGTACAGATAAATCATTTCCAGTAGAGGGAGCAGCTAGTGTGTCACAATGGGCCATGCTTGTTTCGTGTCGCTTATCACATTACAGCAGCATTGGCTAAACTAAGCATTGGATGTAAATGATTCAGTGATGATTCATTATGATCACACAGATTCAGAACATGAGTAACACGAGCTGCTCTCATTTTCAAGAAATTCTGCAGTGTCCCTGAGTCAGCTTTAAAGAAATGATTCATCCGTTGCCTAAACCTATTTCCTAGCAGGCTATGGTTAATGTTCATGAAACAATTACTCATGTGTCTTCCCCCTCAGGTGGACCTTCAGAGGAGCTTCACATTCCGCAACTCCAAACAGACCTACACTGGCATCCCCATCATCGCTGCCAACATGGACACCACAGGGACGTTTGAGATGGCACGGGTCCTCAGCAAAGTGAGTTAACAGAGCCGAATGGGGTGAACAATAAATAAAAGCATTATTGTGTTTGTGCATGTGCGTCTGTGTGGGCCTGCCAAGATCTCTGTGCGGCCTTCCACTGAGATTTCTTTGCAAGGATTTGACAAAGAATCACAAAACAAAAACCAGGATGCCGCGTGGAGCCTTGGGAAGAACAATTAGGAACCGTGTCCTAGAAGCAGTCAGACATCTGCTAGCTTATAGGATGACACTTGTTTTCTTTTGTAACACCTGCAGACTCAGGAGAACAAAATGTCTCAAAAGTTAGAAACTGATTGATTGATGCGTTTTAAGAAGAAATTCCACAAATGAATAGACAAAAATCGAAATGTGGGATTTTTATGTTCCTGCTTCAATACCTAAATCCCTGTGTTCCCTCTCTTGTTGTCTTTCTCCTTCTTTCTAGCACACCCTCTTCACAGCCATTCATAAACACTACACTGTAGAAGACTGGAAACACTTTGCTGCTACTTATTCAGACTGCTTAGAGGTAATATCACCAACGTTTGCCTTTCTTTTTAAAGTAGGTTGTTACTCATTAGCAACGTGAACGTAATTGTGCACATTTCTATTCATAAGGGTCTCCTCCTAAAAGGCACTTGTGGCGTTTCTCCGTAGCATGTAGCGGCCAGCTCAGGCAGCAGCGTTGCAGATCTGGAGAAGCTGTGTGCCATCTTGGAGGCCGTCCCTGCCCTCAAGTACATCTGTCTGGATGTGGCCAACGGCTACTCTGAGTACTTTGTGGAGTTTGTCAAGACGGTCAGAGAAAAGTTCCCCAAACACACCATCATGGTAAGAGAGATGGTTCACCCCATTGGCTGGCAGTTACGGGATGCGCCGTGAGATTGTGTCTGTCTCAGGGCTAATGCTGTCTGCCTTGCAGGCTGGTAACGTGGTAACAGGGGAAATGGTGGAGGAGCTCATCCTCTCCGGTGCTGACATCATCAAAGTGGGCATCGGGCCAGGTGGGTGGGTACGACCGTCTGGGTGTGTCTGCTAATAGTCTGAGGAGTGCGCGCCCTCTGAGAAAACCAAAAACTGCACAGGCCTCACATACAAACACAGATGGGTTTAGTACCTTAAAGGAGCAAGGTCTGACTTTGTAGTTTTTACTTTATAGACTCATAAAATGCCTCTTACTGTATGAACATAGTGTATGTGTCCATATAGCACCAGTGCTGCACGGCCCCCTTTGCAGGATTTTAGTTTTTGAGTAAAACATGGTTTTATAGTATTTGTTAATGCAACGGAAACATTATAAAATCCCTATATAAAAGCATTATTAAAAAAAAGCTATTTTGTCAATTACAGAGTGTTTGCTAAATTTAATAAAAGTCTGGCATTTAGATACGTGCTCTACTCCAGCCCGTAGATTAGATACCTGAACTGACAGCAGGTTCCTGTAGCTACACCAACAGCACTTGAACTCAGGCGGGGATGTTGACATGAAGATGGACTTCTCTAAAGTGTCCACTGTGACCTGTGTGTTGCAGGTTCTGTGTGCACGACAAGGATCAAGACAGGAGTGGGCTATCCACAACTCAGTGCCGTAATAGAGTGTGCAGACTCCGCCCATGGACTCAAAGGACACATTATCTCTGTAAGTCCCACATCGCGGAGTATATTAAATTCATATATTGTACTTGCCAAAGCTATTTTATTCTGCTGGTGGAGAGGAGTTACTGTCTCAGTTCCTGTCATCCGTCCAACACAAATGTAATTCATTCCGGGAAAAGGCAAGCCTTGAAGGGTAAGAAAAGGGGCCTGTCATGGATGCATTGGAATTACCAGCAAAATATGCTTCAAATATAGAGGATGACAACAAGGTAGTTTAGTTCTCAAGAAACTTTTTCAATATTTGAATTATGTGTTCAGCCTATCAACGTACATGATAAGTTCCCAACAAAACAAACATCCAAGCACCCTGACCTAGTCCATATCATCATGATAGCCCCAGTAATAAATGTCATCATGTTATTTTAAGGTCTTTTTGCTTTAAAATATAATATGAGTCCATAATATGCTGTTGCATAAATGTTCTAATAGTTTCGAATGTTGATAATAATACCGGGTTGCAGCCAACAGAGGGCATCCTAAGTCTTCCAAGGCTGGTTGAATAACAAGAAAACACTTTTGACCTGTGATTCAGTTCAAGCCATATGACTGATGTGTGTTTTCTCTGATCAGGACGGTGGATGCAGTTGCCCAGGAGATGTAGCCAAGGCCTTTGGTAAGCATTCAACCCACTCTTTGTCTTCTCTTCGTACTTAAATCGGTTATATTTTGGGTCATGTGTGCCAGCACCGTGCTGTTCTCCAAATCTAACCACCACGACTGCTCCGCCTTTGCTCCTTAGGTGCGGGGGCTGACTTTGTAATGATGGGTGGAATGCTTGCAGGCCACGACCAGTGCTCTGGGGAGCTCATTGAGAAGAATGGCAAGAAATACAAACTCTTCTATGGCATGAGTTCCGACACAGCCATGAAGAAATATGTGGGTGGAGTTGCTGAGTATAGGTGAGAGACTGATATCAGGAATTAATTTCATACATTTGACAACAATTTGCTTCTAAGAATTCTTATTCTTGATATAACTTTTGATTTGTATTCAGTTTAATAATGTTTTTCTATGGTGTTTATATGTAGACACTCCTAATATCAAAGAATTGCACTGATTGGCTTGTAAATGTGCCATATTAATTCCATCCAAGTGTAGGATACCAAAATGATGCCTTTAAAAAAGAAAATTGTACAATACTAATTGTAAAATCATGACATAAATCAATCCACTTTCACGCTGTGGTCATGTGTTCATGCCACCGGAAGCTACAGAATGTTTCGCTTTTCATACATGTACCTGAACAGGTACACATACTGTGAGTTTTATCAATGAAAATGATTTCACTTTCAACTTCTTATTCCTTCTTTCTTCTTTCTCATCTGCTCTCAGGGCGTCTGAGGGGAGGACAGTGGAGGTTCCCTATAGGGGAGACGTGGAGAATACCATCCGCGACGTGTTGGGGGGCCTCCGCTCCACCTGCACCTACGTGGGCGCCGCCAAGCTCAAAGAGCTGAGCAGGAGAACCACCTTCATCCGCGTCACACAACAGTCCAGCCAAATGTTCACTTAGTACGGCGTACACGTGTCCACACGCATACACACAGGTTGCCCGACGTGCATTGCACATGTGCCATGCAGAGTTTAAACGTGCAACAGTAGGACAGCGGTGTAACACAGACAGGAGAAAACCACATAGACACTTCTACATGATCACCCAACTCGTTCCTCTCAGGATATCTGCTGTCAGAAAGCCGTTAGTCTCCCGCAGGTTGTGGTTCAAATAAACTCAAAGTCTGACTTGAAAACATTCTCCCACAAGAATCACAGCGCTCTAATCAACAATCCTACATCGAGTGCGTTTACATGCTTACTATAATGTCATAATTTAATGTACCAAATTTCATTTTTGAATGGACGCATGCAGATGTCATGCTCCAGTTAACACAGCTTGCATAAATCCTTCTCAGTTTTGGAAAACTGGAATAAGAGACAGACTACTGAGGCATGTGCACTTCAGATCTAATCTTTCAAAATACTCAGGCCTATACAGAAATTGGCATATTTCCAGATTAGCGGCATATCGAGAATAAACAAGAACATGAGCTATGTGAAACACACTGATGCACGTAAACACACTCAGCGGGAGGAGGCGAATGCTGATAATCATTTGGGTAAACTGCTGAATTAAGTGTTGAAATGAATGCAAGAATCAATATGCAAGATCCAGAGACGTCCGCCTTTAAATGTCACTGGAGAAATCATGTCGCAATAAACTGCATGCAGGACCTTCTGCTACTTTCCTCAGTGGTGTTGATCATTCTGTGAATTACCCCCAAGGTGTGCAAATCACGTTCCTGATGACAGACAACACAATAGTGTCTCTCCTTCGTGTCTGCCTACGTGCATTTTGGGTGTCGGGAAGCCAGACGGACATGAAGACTTCTGAGTTTATGTATTTTAATATTCTTGACACACAGTGTAAAACAGTCATGTTTAATTCTTCACTGATTCCACTGTGCCTGACATTTGAAATCAATGTCACCTTTACTGCACTGAAGAGTTGCCTTTAGGATGTAAAGCAATGACACGATTAAACACTTTTAAAAGATTTTAATTTTTAAAAACATATTGGAACAGTTTCACTGTTATTGCAAAGGCAGAAGATTGTGTAAATATACCCACAACGATCAGAGAATGAGCCGTGCAATCGATTTCTGGATAAGAAACTGCGTATTTGTTTGGTTTGGAGGGTTTCCATTAAAACTTTTTTCAAATATCAGGGTTTTGGGTCAATGCAGGACGAAGTTGCTGTCTAAACAAGCTAACTTGGACCAAACATGCCGATTTGAAAGTCAGTAACTACCTTCTGTCACAGGAGTTAACATTGTGTTAGTGCTTACCTGGCAATACGCAGGGCAAACTGTCCCATCAGTCACACGTCTGCTGTGTTCAATGTCAACTAAAGAATTCTTTTTTTATTTGAAACCAGACTTTACTGTCCATACCCACATCATTTGTTTACTGCACTGCAAAATGGAGCGAGAAAATGCTGAATCTATGAGTTTCTTGCAGTTAAAGAAAAACACAACTGTGCTGTTTTCTTGCACTCAAGAGATTGCTGCAGTCATCAACTGGGCCAGGAGATTCATTTTATCACCAAACACCTATTCTGCTGTGTAATTCATTCTTTAACCCAAGTTAAATTTTCTTTTGAGATTTAAGATTAAAATTCCTTATTTAGCAGGATCATTCTGGTATTCTGTCCTTTACAATGGCTTTGGTACAGTAAAGTTTATTCTCTATTTCCTCTGTTTTCAGTGGACAGCAGAGCAAAACTGTCAAAGAAAACCAGAACAGGGGAATTATTTGAAGTGCAACACAGAGTTCCTGTGAGAGATGTTTGACATTTTACAATTGGCGTCTTAACCGTTTGTAAGTAGTGGGGATGTCATGCAGCCTATTGCACACTAGAGAGGGCTGTTATCTGCTCAGTTTCAGCACTAAGCCAAATCAATGGAGGAAAAACATAGCTAACGACAGATGGAGTCATTGGAGTAATGGAGATTAAGTGGAGCGTTTGCTAAAGCTGGTATTCAAATAAAGACATGAGACGCCCATTTATTCCAGATATGTCAAGGTTTCATTTTCTTTTTCAAAGAGGTGCATTTGTACAGATGTCAAATACATACACCAACAGGGTATCTCCATTGCTATAGAGGAAAGAGGTGAGACACAGGGACTTGGTGAGAACAATATAGTACAAACAAATTGGCTGGGAACTGCTGCGCCCCCCCCCCCGCCCCCGCTGCAGGCCAGACTGTCCATGCAGGCCTGTGCTGATGTCCGGTTCTCTGCCACCGTCTCATGGGCCAAAAAGATTCAGTTCAGTACTCAGTGTCACTGGTTAGCAGAGAAACATCGACACAGACTGGTTGCTAGCCTCAGGGCTGAGTGTTCAGAACAGGGGGAGGAATCAAATGAGCAACAGCTGACAGATAAGCTCCACCCCCCTCCGTGGCAGTGGGCAGGGTCAGAGGTCACGAACCGTACAGCCTGTCCCCTGCTGAAGTGTTAGTCGCCTTTCAGAGAGCCAGAACAACGACGTTCAGTACACTGAAGAGTAATCCAAGCCATCTCCAGCATAGTACACATAATATAATAATAATAATAATTCATAGTTAATTGTCAATAATGACATTTGTTAATCATATCAAATTATATGTAATAAATGTACATATCTTATAATCCATATGAAACAGCCCACTATGTAAATTGATTGGGGTGAAACTAAACTGTTAAGTGGGCCTCTACAAGTGTTTATTTTTTCTTTCTGCCTGAGTTGGTTATCCAGCGCTATGGACATAGACGACGTCATACAAAAAAAAAAGAATGAAACAAAAGGAATCCTGATCGAATTCTGTTCACTTTTAAAACACAACAAAGTGCCAAAAACACATCCTTTTTTTGCAAAATGAAAGCACAAACATCAAGAAACAAAGAGCACACATGCCTTTTTTCTGATCTAGAAGTCAAAGCTCACACACCAACATTCATTTTATTTGTAAAATTGTGCAAGAAGCCAATTAAAAAGAAAATAAAAAAGACAACATTAGCAGTGCTCCTCTAGTGAGGAAGCTTGTCATAAAAACTAAACAATGACACATTCTCTACATAGTTTTAAGTCCCCTGACATTATATTGAGTGCTACAAGGAGACCAAAAACACAGAAAAAAAGCTCCTGCACCAAAGATAATGCAAACAAAGCAAAGCTTTGTACGCACCATTTCCGCACCAAGCGACCAAACCAAGCTGTGCCGTGCTCCTTACAAACGTATCCTGCCAAATCAGTACTCAAAATGTGAACGAAATAAAACCTAATTAACGGCGCAGCCTGGTTGGTGTAGGGTGGAAAAGATTTCACAAAAAAAAAAAAAAACAACAACAAAAGAAGGGATGCATTCCATGAGAAAAGGTTTTCCTAGTAGAAAAGAACCAAGGAACCACCTAACACCTCGGCCCGTTGGACCCAAGAACGCGCCGGGCGCCAAGCGAGATGGAGCACAGACAGATCAACACAAGGTTACGGCTAGGTGATGTGCAAAAACTTAAACTGAGCCATCTCTCATTTTTCATCCTTTTTCGCCCCCTTTTTTCATTCTCATTCTCTCTGTCTGTTTTAAATGAATGTTACCCCTAGGGAAGGTATCGGTCTGAGACAGAGAGGTTAGACCAATCCCATCCTAGGACTAGAAAGTGCTGAAACATTATCAAGTCTTTTACATCTACTTACATGTGCATCTCTGTTGGTTGGTTTATTTATTTTCTTCTCTTTTTTTTCATTTTCTTTACTTTTTACAAAAAGTGGTCCCCACTATCAATGAGGTTTATTTTTTTTCTTCTGTCGGTCTCACCGTGAACCGCCGAGGGTCAGGGTTTATGATCTCACAGACAGGAGAAAACACACACACACACTCCAACACATTTTGAACACCAGGTGTACTTAAGCACACATACTACACACATGACATATGGTGCAGACACACACACACACACACACACACACACACACGCACACACACACATCGAGGAGACATGACAGTCTGTCACACACTCAAATTTAGGAAGGCCACGAGGACAACAGGGAAAGAGAGGTACAGACACACTCGCCATTGGTTTTGTTTCTCTCCACAAACATCCTGACTCTTGTTTTACAGGTGTGACACACACATCAACAGACAGCAAAATACACACGGTATTAACAAGGATGAGACACTGTAGTAGGACTATGCTACATACACTTGGCACAGCAAAGGGGGGGGGGAGGGGGAACAAAATGTAAGTATTGCACATTGTGGCATATTTCAAAGGGACAAAAAGGTTAAACTTGGGATTATCTTAACAAAATTAAAACTACAGCAAACCCTCAAAATAATGTTGAAACCTTGCTATGATGTGTCGTTCCCTCTCCGGCATTCACAATGTGTCTACAATTCAGATTGCTTTGTTTCTTAGTCCATTATTAAGCATGCATTTCCACTGAAGTATAAACATGACGCCCTGTATAAGCTAGTAGTGAAAAGGAGATCAAATAACAAAAGATGATGTTACGAGGGAGGGAACAGGCAGTGCAGCCCAGCCCTGCTATATCCAGGCCAGGCCACGCTGAAAGGTAGCTAACGGTTGTTGAGGGTTACTCAATTGCTTTGCCTCAGGAGGAGGTGCTTGTGAGGCTGGCTGGCTATGATTGGGTACCTGAAACAAAGTTAACGAGGTCACTACGAGAGTCGTGGCTAGAGGCAGACCTGGGCGGAGTCATAACGTCTGCTGGTTACTTCAGGTGTGCGTGACATATTCTCACCTGCAAGGTGACAACAGCGTTTCTGACTCGGACCAGCTGGGACAGTGGAGGTTTTGAGGGTTATGTTAATTACTGCATATATGAGACACTTCCCTGAAAAACTAGCAACTTGTGTTGCAACTGCAATTTTTAAAGATTTAAATGTACTTCACGGTAAGGGGAATACTGTTAACTGAAGCGAGTCCTGGTCAGGTCTATTAGCTTCTAAAAATATTTTCCAGTATATGACAAGATTGTGTGTCTTCTCTGTGAGTTGCTGCTTTGGTTGCAATGCTAGAGGATAATAATTATTTAATGTTTATTACAGAGAATTAGAGTGGAATGACTGTGTGTGTGTGTGTGTGTGTTCCACTCATACACAAGGAGAGTGCTTGAATATTGTACTATTGCTTTTTAAGTAACCATAGCATCACTTGGCTTTGGCAACAAATGTCTTTGTTTTTAACCTGACTGACTGTAAAAGGTTGATGGTCTGAGTGGATGACAGGTTTGTTTAGATGTTGTGGTTTTGCTTTTTCGTTTGTTGGGGAGGGAGTTGGACAAAACTAAAAACTAAAAAAGGACATACATTTACAAAACGCACAGCCACGCACAGACAGATTGCAAAACGTGCACACATACGCACACACAATACCATTTCTACTGCTGATCATGATGTTGCAATAGGAAAAGAAAGAAATTAAAATGCACTACTGTGGTGGTGTTGATCTGAGAAACCCTGTTTAATTATTAAAAAAATAAACCTTTTTTCAAATCTCTCGAGGGGTCTACTCATTCACTCACCATCACCATCCATCTGTCCATTCACTCAACCAACTATCCATCCATTCCCCATCCACCCGAGCACACATCCATCCTGCCATCACCCTGCTAAACTCCCACCACCTGAAACAGCGTTGCCCCACACCGCTAAGCCTCAATAATCAGTGGGATGAAAATACAACTGATCCGCTTCTTAGACGCTGCCAACGAAAGATTTTCTGCCATATAACTCCACCTAAATAAAGAGGCCGAGTCGAAAGCTCAACAGACACGCCTGCAGGAAGCCACTTCTTCTCCACCTCCTTAACAACACTATTGTTCCAGCAACCTGTACATGCTAATCAAACCACTGTGCGTGATCATTGTATTGTTACATGCAGCATGAGACAAACATTTACATATTGAATGGCACCATACAATCAGAACATACTGAATCTCACACCATGTGTCCACAATTTCTGATAGATTTAAAAACTGCCAGTTTCATTTTGTTTTTCTCCTATGTTGAAATTGAAATACATCAGCGTATTTCAGTCGCACTGACGTTAAAGAAAAGAAAGAAACGTCTGCTAGTTACTTCAGGTGTGCGTGACATATTCTCACCTGCAAGGTGACAACAGCGTTTCTGACTCTGACCAGCTGGGACAGTGGAGGTTTTGGGGGTTATGTTTAGTTACTGCATATATGAGACACTTCCCTGAAAAACTAGCAACTTTTAAAGATTTAAATGTACTTCACGGTAAGGGGAATAGTGTTAACTGAAGCAAGTCATTTTGAAGCAATTTCATTTTGTTTTTCTCCTATGTTGAAATTGAAATATAAAACAGCGTATTTCAGTCGCACTGACGTTAAAGAAAAGAAATACAGACTCAACCTTTTTATATGCAGTATAATCAAAGGATGATCAGGTGGTACACGCTTCACTTTAGACCTCATGAACCAAGCTCAGAGAAAGGACAGTGCTTGGGCTTTCATAGGCAAGAAAGAGCCTGTGAAGACGTTTAACTTACAAAGCTCTAAATGTTGGGCCAAGCAAGCAAGCACATCTGTTGAGGTAACTGGCTGAAAGCACAGGCCGTTTTCAAAACTAAACCCTAGCCCCCACACCAGGGTTTCAACAGCATTAAAAGTGGACAAAAAAAAAATCTAAATTTTCCTTCAGACACCACAAATGGTATATCTTTAACTAAAGTCAGTAAATTCAGTAGGCAGGCACATAACTTTTTTTTTTTTTTTTGCAGCTAAAGTTATGTTCGTAAAAACTCAAATGTAATTTGACCTTAACTGCGTTGATGTAGAAACTTTCCCTCTACAATGTGACGAGTGCCTGTTGAGGAACAAAAACCCTGGTCTCCTACAGTGTGTTACGTGGTCTAAGGATCGTTTCAGGACAGGGCCGTTAAAAAAATTACGTCTCCACCTTTCTCCCTCCTCCTGATGTGCAAATTGCAAGATTCTCTTAAGTACGATTCCAAGTAGAAACACTGAACATTTAGCACTGTTTTTATATATATATATGATTATGACTATGACTATATCCTTTTCCTATACACAGTATACATACACTCATACACAAACTCAAACACGTACACAAACACACCACAGAGCACTTTCTATACAACTGTACTGTTGGCAGTGTGCATTTTCCAATGTCAGTCAACTACTGTCTTTGCAGGAGGGACATTATCTGCATTCATCTAGATGCTTACCAACAAATACAGTACATTTTATAGGTCATTGAGTTTCAGGGATGATTTGCACTGTTTTGTGTTTGTGTAAGCATGTGTGTGTGTGTGTCTGTGTGTATGGACAGACACAGACCAGCATCATGCACACTGTAACGCGTACACACACACACACACATTACAAATATATGACACCCTTCAAACTTCTGTGGCATGAGCTTCTAATCAATGCTCTCAGTCTAGTACAGAACATCATTTCTTTGTTAATCCGTATCCCAGATCCCAAACTTTCAAAACACATTCCAATACTTTTCCAAAGCTTTCGCCTTGTTAGCCGGCCACACGAGAACACATGCCAAAAACGTCTAATTCCTTTTTGAACACCACACATTTTTCTCCAAGTCATCCCTTTCTTTGTGATCCCATTGCACATCCACTCCGCCCGTTACCAAACAACCCCATCACTTTTCCAAAAGCTTCACCTTTCCAAAGTGCTGTTGCTACTTTCTACCCCTGTCTAAGAAAATCTAAAAACATACAGTACGGCGTAAATAAAAGAGACAACAAAAATGTGTCGGCTGTATGGTGAGTGTGGACAGGTGTGTTACGTGCTTCGAAACATCTTGACCCTCTCAGAGCTGACATGCAGATTCTCTCTGTTCCTCTCACACAGCCTTTTCTCATAAAAAAAAAAAAAAGAAATTCATCAAAAAACAATGAGGATTGTATGCAAGTTCGCCAACCCAGTGTGTTTGCACTTGTATGTGTTAGGTTAGGGTATCACATTTATACATTTACATTAACCCACCTAGGTTAAATCTAGGACTATAAGACCCCTGATTAAAGTTTTTGACAATCATTGAAAACAACTATCTGGTGAGATAGAAGATGAGGGGTTTAAGAAACAAAAAATAATTACAATGCTCAAGATGAAAGTAAAGACTCCACCGTCATCAAACCGAACAGAGTAAGTGTTGTTCCCTCTCTATTGTGTGGCACACTGGCACCAGATGATGACGTCAGAGGTCAGGTCTGGCACACCCCGATGACACTGTGAATAATTCCAATCCCCCCACTACTCTCATTTAGCAAATTAAAAATTTAATGATTCACCCACAAATCCTTCATGCTCAGGATCAGCTGACGTTACATCACCCCTGTGGCTCAGCATGAAACCACTGGCGTGAGAGAGAGAGGTGGTGGGAAAGTGTTTCGTCCAGGCAGCCTCGCTAGCAGTGCACAGGGAGTGAAATCGCTGTCAAGAAGCTAACTGTGAGCTAATTCAATTTGAAATGTACATAATGCGTAATGTGTAGCCAGCCAAAAAGAGCCATCAAGCATTGCTCCTGTGTGCCGCACAGCCACCTCTAAAGATTTAGCACGCTTCACAAATCCCTCACCATAAGTCATCTCATGAAAACCACCAAAACAGCACAGATTGCTTGTGTGATATCAAATCCATCAATAAAAAATGTGTTATAAACTACATGGACTTAATGTAAGGTGATACCATGTAGGGTGCATTTACCTCTACAGTACAGTATTCAAGATAGAAAAATAAAAACAGAAAACAAAACTTTAAAACCAAGACAAATGAAACATTAATGTGGGCTTTTTTTGTAGTATCCCAATGGTTATTTAACTGTCCTTCCAGCCTTCACTTGCCAATATTCGACCTTCCTTCAATGCTGACTTTCACCTCATGAGGGATGAAGGAAGGTTTGGGCAGGACCATGGGTGGCTCCTCCTCAGATTTTTCTACTTTCCGACCTTCTGGGGCAGACCATCTCCGCTTCCTGCCTCTTGGCGGCTTACTGGAGCCAGCTTCTGCGCCGCCGGCAACCTGCCCTTTACAAACTGACCCTCTTTCCCTAAACATGAGATCCCCATTTTCCACATTGGTGCCCCCTCCACTCCCATTCCCATTTCCACCCTTCCCTCGCTGACTGATGCCATTCTCCCGCTCGCCGTGCCTGGAGCCTCCTCCACCTTGGACAGCGTCTGAGACAGCTCTGTGGGGTTTGAGGTGCCCGTGGCTGGAGGCCAGGGCAGAAGCCGGGGTGGCCAGCTCCAGGGGCTGAGTCTTCTTCAGGGATCCGTTCCGCAGGTTCTTCAGGGTGAGTGAAATACAAACGTCGCCCACAGACAGCTTGGTGCAAGGCAGCTCCAGAAGCTGGGTGGTTCGGTCAGGACAGCATGAAGACCAGCCTTGGCCGAAGACGAAGAAGGGGTACTCCACCAAGACCTCCACAATCACCTGGAGGAAAGGGAATGGTGGAAAGACACATTAACACAAAACGTTTGTCTGTAAGCTCGTCTTGTCCGTCTTTAAAGGCTTTTAATCCCCCCAAAAATTGGTTTCAAATCAATAGCATTTTCCCGTAACATTAAATAGTGATGACAAATGGGGGGTTGTATGTCATGCAACAAAGCTGGAACTGAATTACTTAGTATAACTGAGTTATACTGAGAAAATATATGTATTTTACAAACAAGGACAGGGAGATTGCTTCTTGTCAAAAACTACAAGGACTTTTTCTGTCTAAATTTAGCTGAAAGAAAGAAGTTTTGGAACATGCAGTCCTTAAAATCAGCAAGACAATTATGTAAGAAGTCTGATTAGTTTGTTAGAGGCACAGCTGGGTATCGTTGGCAGAGGAGCAGAAAAGAAATATAAACACTCGACATGTCTTTGTGACCAAGGGGGCAACATACTTCAAGAGAATAATATTTTTAAAGAGACTGAAATTCTTCTGTCCAAATTATAGATTTAATTCTATACTTTTACCGCTGGCTATCATTATTATTTGTATGACAGAATGAAAAGATGGCGTATAGAAGCAGAGGAGGCTTTGAGATATGATGGGAAGAGCAAGGCAGAAAATAAACCTGAGGAGAAGAAAATGAAGTGAAGGAATATCTGAAATATTGTAAAGAGAATGAGAAGGTGGGAGTGGAGGAAGTTACTGAGATGGAGATGAAAAGGCAAGTTTACAAAGGGAGGGTGGGTTGAACAAGATGAGGAGTGAGGAAGAGAGTGTGAAGGAGAACGTCAAGAACGATACAAGTGTAAGATGCATCAAACACCCTCTCAAAGCAAACGTCAGGCAATATTTTCCCTCTCGTATTATATAATTTTTGACTTCTCAGAGTAAGTCCTCTGAGTGTGGACTCAAAGCTTCTACCACCTCTCAGGAAAAAAAAAAAACGTAAGACGAGCCACTGATGGAGTACAAGAGAGAAAGCGAAGTCTTTGAAAGATTGTCAGCTTTTGTGGGGTACAGTATCAAAGAGCAGCCGGAGGCGGGAGAAATGGTTAGAGATGTGCTGTGTGGGTGGACGAGTCACAGCATGGACAGATGAAATAGATTAACTGGCTTTAACGCACACCCTCAAAGACAGTGAGAAGGGTGAATGTGTATGTATGCAAGTGCGTGCAAGTGTGTGCAAGGACTTGGGGAGAAGCCGAGACAGAAAATAGAAAGATAAATTGTGGCATAGTGTTGGATGCTTACTGATTAGATTAGATGATTACAGAGAGATTTAGGTTATAAAAGAGTGAGAAATCTATGTGACCTGTCAAACCTTTTTTAAGTTACATATAAAGTTAAGTTACATATAAGGAAAAATACTGAAAAAACAATGTACACGTGGTGGTACTGTATCAGTGAATTCATCTTTGGCTTTACCGACTGCTTGAAAGAAAACCTGATGGATAGATTCCAACACTCAACTCTTTAAACTCCCCTGAAGCTTGTAATCAGAACACGTTTGTTACATGACTGCCATCCTAGTACAGTGAACCTAATTACAGAGGGAATGGCAGAATCCTGAGATTCACGATAACAGAGTCATTAATAAGGGAGCAGCTCAACACTCGTCATTCAACATTAATAGCACCTGCTAAGCGTATACATGAAAGCCTTCTTAGAGATCATGTTAAAAGTTGTCCTTCACACCTACAGAGGCAAACGAGCCGATAAGCTTGACACTGCATCCAACTTCTGTTTTTCAAAATATAGTCAAAGGATTTATATGATTAGAAACATTCAACGTAAGCACTGGTCATAATGATGGGTCCTGAACTACCATAACAAAACTATCACGCTTTGTAAAATAACACAAGAACAAGCATTAAAGGAATAGTTTCAAGTTCAGAAAGTTAGACGAGCAGAGCGATACCAATCCCATGTCTGTGCATTTGAAATGGAGACAGCACTGAGAGTCGATTAGCTTAGCTTAGCATAAAGACTGGAAGCAGGGGGAAACAGTTAAGCTCCAAACTAGCCCCTTTAAAGCTTAATAATTAACATGTTACATCCCTCATCTAAAACAAAATGGAAAAACAAGTTCTCCAGGAAGTCACCACATAATAGTTCCAGTATCTAAACCACTGTAAAACCACAAATTGTGCACAATTTGAATAAATAAGATTAGAGATAAGATACAATAAGATTAGTGAGAGTAGTGAGCTTTAGAGAAGCTAGTAGCAGTATGTCTCTAGATAAATAAAGAGCCAGGCTCTCTCCAGGCTTTACTGGTTATGCTAAGCTAACCTCCCAAAACTGAAATGTTAATTTTGGTGATATTGCTTTAATAAAGGTTACTCCCTGTATCTTACCTGTGCACGGTGCTCACCAACAGAGAACTGAACCACAGCAAAGTTGGGTGAGCTGTGGCTCCCTTCAATGCGCTCCACTGTGGATGAGTCGATCTTCAGCTCACTGCTGATCTCAGCACTCTGGATGAAGTCCTCTGTCTTCAGGTCCTCCACACGTTTCAGTTCCCCATCGGCCAGCTGGATGATGGAGCCCTTGATGAAATATGGGGGGAGCGAGGGCGGCAGCACCGTACTGGACGAGGGAGGAGGAGCGGAAGGAGCAACCATCCCCGGCGGAACAATGGGGAGATGAAGCTGGGCTTGGACCACTGCACCTGACGTGGCCTGGTGATACGAGCCACTGGAGGTTTCCAGAGTTTCTCCTTTGGGGGCAGGGGCAGCAATGTATGTGTGTGAGAGTGTGGTAGGAAACGGTGCGGCTTGGGTAGATGAGGTTATGTGGGAGGTTACAGGTTCCAATGTGGTGACTCCACCTCCACTAACAGGGATAATGACCGGTTGGGTGCCAGGAATGAGTAAGTGTTGTTGTAGGCTGGTGTGGTAGCTGATTGGCGTATGCTGGCTCCCACTGCCCCCTGCGATGTAACCAATGATAGGCGGCTGAGGGTAGATACTTGTGGTGGGGAGCCCCATTGACATTGACTCTGTAGCGCTGTGGGTGGTCTGGATAACGGTCTGGGGCGACAGTGTGCTGACAGCAGCTTTCAGGCTGCCGACACTTAATGGGGGAGGAAACGTGAAAGAGGAGGTGGTATTGGAGGATGTGGGTGTGCGATTGACAGGCTGGCCCAGAATGATGCCACCTTTCTCCAGGTGTGCGGGGGCAGAAGTTGTCAGCTTCTCGGGGCTGGCTCTGGGTGGTAACAGCTGGTGGTCCCCATGGCTGTTGGGCATTAGCATGAAAGATGTTCGCAGCCCTGAGGGATCATGAGTAGAGTAGTCTGATGGCAGAACCAGCTGGCGGGCGTCGTAGGAGGACAAACAAGAAGGAGAAGGGGCGTCCCGTGATTTGCTTCCGGGCTTGGAGAGGCTGGACTCAGGGGAGGCTCCATACCGCCGGCCCCTTTCCAGGTCTCCATTGTGGAGCTCTCTGTGTCTGTAGCCACCTTCCTCTTTCCTGGTGGGTCCATCCATATACTGCACCACAACCTGGGACAAGCCATGTCCCAAAGTATGGTGGTGGTGGTGGTGGTGCAGGGACTGGGGAGAAAGGTGAATGCCTCCTTGGTGATGAGGCGACGGAACAGTCCGTGGGGAGGTCGACAATTGAACATGGTGAGGGGAGGGGTCTGTAGAGGGCGGAGGCATGGAGGTACGTGCCATGGATGCTTTCTGCTGGTCATGTTTGGAGGCCTGCGAAGGAGCAGAGACTGTCTCTGTATGTGAGGGTCTCTGTGCAACAAAAGAGGAGGAGGAGGAGGAGGAGAGGGGGGGAGGTGGAGGAGGAGGTGGAAGCAGTTGAGGGGAGATGTAGCTTGTGTATGGGGTGGTGTAGGGTGAGGCTATAAACTGCAGGTTGGGAGGCAGTTGGGTGTAATGGACAGTTCCTCCAACTGTGGACTGTGAAAGGGGGGATGTATACACTGTAGGAAGAGATGAGACTAGCCTCAGTGAGGAAGAAGAGGATGAAGAGTCTGATGTGGAGAAGAGGGATTTATACTGCAGCCCGTCAGACTGACTGGAGCTGTGGTGCCCACCCACGCCACTCTCATTGCCACCAGCCACACTGGCAAGCCAGGCCATGTTCTCTGTGCGCTGGCTGTCACTCGCAGGTGGTATGGCGGGTGAGCGCTTTTCAGATGGTAACGTACTTGAGGGGATCTCCCTCTTCTTTGGGGGCAGACATTCATTACTGCGTTCCTGGTTGGACTTCATGCTGACGTCCCTCAACTTGAGTTATCTTTTCTTAACCTTTGGACTTGGCTTTTTTTCCTTCTTTTTTGTTCTCTCTCTCCAACTTTGTTGTTCACTTTCCTATCTCGTTTTCTCACTTTTGATGATCTGTCCCTTGTGTCACTTTAATTAGCTATGGATTAACTTTCCCTATCTTTTCTCTCCTTCCTTCTCTCTATTCAGTTCACCCAATGCCTTTGATTCAGGTCTTTTTCTTGATAAAGAAAATCCAGGCCCTAACAAGCAGGTGAGTAAGGATTAAAGATGGAGATGAAGATATGGTGGGGTGGTTAGAGGGGAGGGGTAGGGCAATCTGTTTGGTCCAGGGGTCTTTAGCGGCTGAAGGATGAGCTCAGTGTGATATGGGAGAGTGTCACGACGTCACACCTGCTGTTGCCGCCGAGGACGACGGGGGGCCGAGTGCGTCGCACTTCATGCGGAATCATTTCCCTGCAAAAGCAAGCCTGCGGACACCCAGCACAATCCTGTGGAGGAGAGAGATAGGCACTTAGGAAAAGCTGTGGATCTCAAACAGATGAACAGGTAAATAATCTATACAGCAACCATAATGACTCAAAGTTCATAAATACTACACACATGTATCAGCTAATATTTTTACAATGAAAACAAATTGAGAAAGGCATCCCTGGTCTGGGGTACAGCGCCACAATGGAGCTCGCTCACACACACACACACACACACACACACACACACACACACACACTCTGTGTGTTCTCAAAATAATGTAAATCTAAACCTTTGAATATTAGGTTTTAATATTTATTAATCACAATATAGCAACTTAAACTATCCAAGATCATGTTTTGCAACCAGGTGCAAATTCAATTCTGGACTGGGAGATGGAGACCAACACATGGTTCCAGTAAACACAGCACATACAAATTAAAAACAAGGCATGGGGGAGAACCATGAGCCAAAAAAAAAAGATTTGCTGCACCAAGAGATTCAGGAGCACAAGAAAAGGCTCCAAGAAAAGAAACTGTTGAGTGATACGTTTCCTGCCACGAAGGTCTGCAAGGTCATAAGCCAACAAAAAGATGCCCTGCAACAAATAATTCAGGAGGTCAACTAATTAATAAAAAAAACACATACAATATATATGATTAGCCCATGAGGCAACAAAAGTCTTGTGCTTCCAGAGTGCCTCGTAAAATTAGTTGTTGTAATGCCGCCATATGGCTACGTAGTTCTTGTTGCCTCAACAGCGAGTGAGCAAAAGAATTCAAGCAGAATAAAAATAACAATAATCCAAGCAGTTCCTGTGGGTTTCCAGAAACTTGCACCTCTAATAATAATAATAATCTAAACAATTCCAAGAACTTTCCAGCACCTACTGTACTTGTCTCGGACCACTGATAACAAGCCTGTGCTGTACCCAATAAAGTATGTGTGAGCGTGTACCAGATGTGTGTGTGTCTGTGTGCCATCTGTTCGAGAGGACCCCCTGCTGCAACAGATGGAAAGCTTGGTGTGCGGCTCGTACATAATGTACAAGCCTTGCCAACACATGCGGGGGG
>JAVQJL010077766.1:0-27320 GCA_036024295.1 Nannoperca obscura
GGAGGCCACGACACCAATAAGTTAACACCAAACAAAAAACCCGTAAGTACAAAGTTAAATAACAAAAAGATTTAAAAGAGCAAGTAAGACGAGCGGAGCAACCGTATCGGGCAGCACGCACTTACCAGCGCATGCGCACAATGTATTAAATGTTTCTCCCTAAGCCACAATCAAATTTTAAGTGCAGAAAAGACATCCTTTTATTATTTATTATCTGTTTATTAGTCAAAAACTCAAATAATCTGGGAGGGTGTGGTTTGTTCAGATTTGATCGACAGTGGCTTGCTGTCAAGATAACCAAGCAAGCCCACAACTGCTGTCATGTTTTGATTCAAATGTTGCTAAATCCTAATTGGTCCAAAGAAGTAAATGGCATAACCAGAGCCCCACCCACTTCAAAAAACAAACAAAAACAAATCTCTTCTGTAAAACAGTTTGTGAAAAGAAAAATAGTGTTCTAGTATTATCCATCTCCAATGAATGGCCTTATTTAAAAAACTTTCAGGGCCTTTAAACAAAGTGAATTTAGGATTGATCATGTACTGGTTTATGATGAAGTCCAGATGGCTGTATGTAGCTACAGTTATGGCATACAATATAATGTATTAGATTTTTGACCAAAACATTTATTAGGAAAAAATATTTCTGGGGAACATGCAGTCATTAATTACAGTCTCAGTCTATCACTTACAAAGCAGGTTTGACTTAGCTTTAATTTAAAGTGATTAGTGACTGATTCTGTAGCAGCTGATGCCTGTGTCAAAAGAGGAATAAAATTCACAAATAATTCAGAGGCAGATAGATTTTACTTCAGTAAGAAGTTAATAAAAGCTAAAAGCAAATAGACTAGATAGTCAATACCCACAGTTTAATGTGATTTATAGGCTTCCTCACAGAGCCTCATCCATCACTGTCAAAAGCCAGTTGAATTGTAATGGATAAAACGTCACAGTTTATACTTCCTCTCACTTGTTAACACTCATTGAATATCACAATAGTAGTTCAAGTAAAGTATAGTGAGATCCTAGCTGCTCAAACAATGGACCTTGTGGCTTTTAAAAATCTGTGTGGATTCAGTTGACAGAAAGTTGAAATATTCTTTATTCTTTATATTAACAATTGATTAAAAGATTGTGTGTAATGTGTTGCTTGTAGTGCTGAACGCACAGAGTTCCTGACTCTGTTGTTCAGCTTTTTTAAGCTTATTGTTGTGGTTTTTCAGCCTAAACTTCTCCTGTTTTGGTTCACTCTCACTTCTTTCATCAGCCGCAGCTGTTTTCAGCAAGAAATATCTAAACAACTAAAATAAAAATAAAACAGAGTGAATATTAACATTCACCAGGTGGCTAGAAACATGACTCCAATGAATGCTGCTGTTGCTCTGTAACTGCTGGATGGTGGATTTGTTGTCAAAATAATCTCCATATCAACTTTATAATAGTACGCCAAAGTTGTTTTGCTGCCAAACTGGTACAGTATCTTGCAGCTTTAAAGTTAAAGTAGTAACTTATTTATTTATTATTCATTTTATTGATTAATTAAGCAACTTTAAGTAGACTATGTGCACAGAATAAAACGGCATGATTTCTTTATTAGTCTGTAGTCATGAATCCATTTCACATTTAATTATGGGCACATTACTGTGTTTAATGAGTTCTATTTAAATACACGGCAAGTAGTACATTTATTATTCAGTGATTGTATCTGAAAGTATCCATCAAATTTTATATGATTATATTTGAAATTCTACACATTATGTGACAATTTCTGTGAACGAGTTTTTACATTATATTATACCAGTAACCTGTTTATGTGAAAATCTTCTGTACTGAAACATGTCTGGTTAGAGATAATATGCCCCTCACTTTCAGTCTTTTCATTATGTTGTCAGGCCTCCACTTCATATGTTCCCCCATGTGGAGAACTTCATTTCCCCAGTAGCCAATACTTTATTCACCGCTGTCCCCTTTTACAGCGTGGGACAGATATGCACAAAAACAAATAGATTTGTCAGTTCATTTGCATAGGTCAAAGCATTCAAGCACAACATAAAAAGGGCAAAGATTAAAGTTACATCTGCATCTGCAGGCAATTACATCCTGTCAGGTCTTTTTAGTTAATATGCTCCACCTATGGTCTCATGCCTGGGGATATCTGAGAATATTCAGTCTAGGACTTGTAGCCATGGTAACACAGTTACAACTCAAATGCAAAACAATTAACAGTGACATTTATCCACATGTGAAGCATTTTGGCTGCGTGGCGAACACAAATTTCACACCCACATGCATTGTTCTGGTAAATCTGTTTTTCTGCTTAAACATTGCCGCTAACACTGTTGGCTTGCCGTAGATTGTAAATGAAAAGTAATTTCATCTTTGGCAGGGTTTATTTTCAACTGAGAAGTAGCTGCTTAGACTATTCACACTTTCTGTTTCTGTGTGTGTCCCATACGCCCTGCGGTACTGACAGCTTCCCCTCAGCTACCTGTGGCTCACATCTGACAAGCTGCTTCCTTTTGCCATATGGTATTAAAAACTCAGCTGATTCCCCTGATCACACATTGCGAGTTCTGCCAGGAATATATTCCTTAATGTTTTATGTCTCTGTGTCGGGGGCAGAAAATAATGACAAGACTTGATAGGTTGCCTCTCAGTGCCTTTTCCACAAGAGGCAAAGAGATGAATTATAGAGGTAGAGAGAGAGAGAGAGATAGAGAGGTGGGGGGTGACTTATTGAGGAATAGCTTGACATTTTGGGAAATACGCTTATTTGCTTTTTTGTTAGAAGAGACACTCTCTATCTGTAAATATGAAGCTAGCATCAGTAACCAGTTTGGCTAGCTTAGCACAAAGACTAGAAATGGGGGGAAACAGCTAGCCTGGCTCAGCCTACCAGCACCTCTAAAGCTCACTAATTAACATGTTACATCTTGTTTGTTTAATCCATACAACAAATGAAGTGTAAAAACAACAATGAAGTGCCTTTTTATGCGAGGTGTTATAGCATGACACATAACCCCCTCTAAAACCATTAATCAACGTTTTACCTTTTGATTTTTGTACCGAATAAACAAACAATATTTAAGATGTTAATTAGTGTGCATTAAAAGGTGCTGGCATATGGATTTTGTTACCTATGGACTAGCTGTTTCGCCCTACTTCCAGTCTTGATGCTAAGCTATAAGCTAACTCAACTGGTGGCTCCATTCAATTATGTGAGTGAAAAAACAGCCCACAAATTACATTTTGTACATACAGAGTACCAATTAAATACTTATAAGTACCTACTGATAGATAGGAGCAGAGGATAAGGGAGTAACCAATTTGTCTATAGGAACCTAGAAATAAATACATTTTTAATTATCAGTACATATAAATTAATTACAGGGTACACACAGAGGACTGAAAGGCTTAGCCTATATTTCCTTTTACAATAGTTACAGTATGTAATGAAAAGGAGCCACCACTAAATGTGGTAGCAAGTTTAGTTTTAATCGTCTAGAAGGATCTTACATTGGATCCCAAAACTACATTACTACAAGAAGGTATATCATAATTTCTTTCCCAGTAATGACAATAAGTATTAAATAGGTGCACAGTAATTTAAAAAATACAAATTTAATACCTAATGTCATGTCTTTATCCCTTGTACTTGCATAATTCTTGTGGTATAGGTACCCAGTACTGTATATACTTTATATGATAATCTAAAGCTTCACTTGAGCAACATACAGCTTTTCTGCACTATTACTAAATGTTTACAGTATATTAAAATTAAAAAAGTCCCACAGATGAAGTTCTCTGCACGTGTGTAGCAAAGCACAAATAATTAAAACAATTTAACAAGGATAACCACAAAACTGTTGGGACTCAAGGAGTAATTAATTTTATCCACAGTAAACACCATGTTTTCCACAAATAATACACATTTTCCATTTGGTCCATGTAATTTGCCTGTTACATACAAGGCAAAATCAGGTTAGTATTTTTCTGGAAAGTTTAAATTGAAGAAGCACTCTCAATAAAAAAAAACCTGTCTCCTGTGATGAATTGCTCACATGAATGCATGAGATGTACTTATTAAAAGTCGGTATTTAATTCCCATAGCATGGCAGATGACAGTAATTTTGCAAATTCTGGATCTCAAAGGGAGGACAGACATCTTTTCACCCTGGCTTCATCAAAATCAGGCCAGTACTTTTCTGAGCTATTGTATGTGACTCATGCTGAGACGGCTCCGTCTCTGTGGGACACAGTTGGATGTATCATTTAGCCTACTCCAGATTTACAGGGAGTTTAATTCTCTGCTGTGTACTTTGTGCCAACCTAAAAAAAAACATTTCAAGTTATTTTGTGACACAGGATGATGAGCTAAATCAACAAATATATATATATGATGATAGAATATTAAACAAATGTACATACACAGACTCCCTATATGGAGTAATTTAAAGCTGAAAGAAATGTTTGGAAAGTGCACCATCAGAAAATCAGGACAAGAGGTCACCTAAAAGAAGATGCAAGTAATGTGCATGGAACTAGTTTTGTTGAATTCCTTTCATTCAGAGGATTGCACATGCAGAGGAGCTCTTATTGCATATATTAAGACGTGTTAGTGAGGGAGGTCCTTTTGATGAAAGTGGGTTTCCATGTATATTTAATGCCATGGTTTGCAGAGCTCTGTTTGAATGTGGATGGTAATGAGAACTGGCATTTTGAAAACAGGCTATGCCACTCGTCTTCTCCCCAGGTGACAGTAACAATCAGAGCAGAAAGAAGCCTCGTTTCCCAACCTTTGCCCCGGCATTTGTCATTACAAACCGACGACATCACTTCCGTGACTATGTTTTCTAAATGCTGTGTTTGCATGCACATTAGTCTGTATTAATGTATAGCATGTGGGACGGTTGTAAGTTAGGCTATTTCCTTCTGTACTACAGTGACTGTGTGTTGGGCTCTGAGCTCTGCCAAAATCCAAGTGACCAACACTCTGTACTGTGCCTGAATGCATCTTGTGTTGACACAGCTTGAGCACTGAAGCTGCTGCTCTGCTAACGTGCTGCTCACGCTACGCCCCCTGTGAAGACTCATGTATGTCAAAAGTAACGTGAGCCACAATCCACAGCAAAGACTTGCATGCCTGGCTGTGTTAATCAGTTTTTGTTCAACCATTAAAACGTCCTTTGTTTCATAATACAGTTCCCTTTTTTGCTCTGAAACCTGCAGCATATCTGTACCTGGTTGTGACTTTGCAGTGCATTTTGTTATGCTGCATTTGTGGTTTCTACATTTTCTTGTGTTTTCTTCAGTTGCAGTGCACTGAACTCTTAGGCCCACCGTAACACATGAGAAAGTCTTGACAAAAATCTATTTGGGAGTGACAGCAGATTCCAGTCCTTTTAATTTCAATGTAGCCTTTGTGTTAAGATTTGAATCACAGATTGTGCCTTTAACAGCAAAAGAAAAAAGGCACTTGCACTCAGTAGTTACATTAGCTATTTTACTGTTACATATTACAAATATTGGAAATATTAACACTTAGAAAATAATCTATCTTTTTCAGATTTATTCCAACATTTTCCCACAACTGTACAGCTAAATCGCATAATAAACCCACAAACCTGAGACACTAAAATAAAATAATTACAGCAGGGACAGGTTCAGAAAGCTTGCTACACAGTAGCAATTATGAACAGTACAAAAACATATTGGACCCATTACATTGTTTGTCAACGGAAATCTGACCGTACTGTATTTACCACAAAATATACTAAATATACTACCTTAAAATCTGCAAATTTTTCGCCAACTATGGCTGATCCTGTAGGCAAAATAAAATGTTTAACATTTACGATGTGATGTCGACTGCTCATCAGAGGACATCCTGGTGCTCAAAATGATTGTGTTCAACCGTGCACCGCTCTTTTGTCGGATTCCTACTTCTTATCCTTTTACACACACACAGACACACACGCATACACATGTGCACACAAAAGAAACAACTCAATCCAGTCCGGTGTGCTATTCACTGCAGAGTTTCTTTCAGCAGTCGATCATAGGGAGCTGCTAAACAGCACGTTTGTGATGAACCATTTCTGTCCAGTGCATTTCTGCAGTGCCAGTTGGTAGCCGAACTCATTGTCACTGCTCGCTACAAGCTCTAGGCATCTCTTTGATTTCCTATTCTGAATGGATCCTCCCTGAAAAGATAAAAGCAGGCTGGTTAAAATTGTGCTGGGCTCGAGAAGAACAGTTTGTGTGCACAATATAACTTTCCTCCTTTAAACCCACACTGCTGTGAATGGATACGGATGTGAGCTGCTGAAGCGCCCTGAGCTCTGGGCGTTTTGGCTGATTCACACTACCATTCTCATTGGGCCCACCAGATAGCATCAACATGGTTTCAAGGCAACAATGCAATTGCCAGTTTAGTCATTAGCTTTATCCCTAGCAAGGCCAAGATTTTGAGGGAATATACCAGATGAAAAGAATCAAAAGAAGACAACGAGAAACAAAAACAAGACAGACGAAAACATCTTGTGTTGAGGTGGAAAAGATACTGAAAAAAAAGGCATGAAGCACACAAAAACCTCCTATCAAGTTTCAGAGCCATAACAATATTGTTTAATCATTTAATGAATTGGTGGATGAGAAATGTGACTGGTGGAAGAGCAAAAGTAAGGTCCAACATATGACAGCTGTTGCCTGAACAGACTGAGCGTATCAGCTCAGCAAAAATATTCCAACATGCCCTGATGAAACGGGGCAACATTTTCTCATTACAGTGTCACGGCTGACCAAGAGCAAGTGACTGAAGAGGAGGCCTTCACCAGTCAATACAGTGTAGAGAGACCGACAAGCAGAGAGCTTTTTCCACAAACCATGAGAGGAATGCAGAGGGATGTGGGAGGGAAAAGACCTAAGGATTGGACAGGTTGTACAGACTGTGAACTAAATTATTCTTTCTGTATTTTCACAAGAGTTTGGCCTGTCTGTGAGGTCTAAGAGACAGTTTTTAAAAAATAGATAACAGATTGGTAATAACTGCTGAAAGTGGGCATTTATGGACCACTATGTAGCGGCGTCCCAAGCCAGACCATGAAAGCAGTGAATGGGGCAATCAAGCCATTTTTTAAAACTAAAATGAATCAGCTACATACAGCCAGATAGGTTTCAGATCCTATTGTGAACGAGTGATCTACAGAGATTATGAGATTATTATATTCTTTGATGTGATAGCATCTTAACCATCTCTGTGACAGCTGAGCAACGCCATCTGCTGAGGAGGACCAGAAATTGTGGTTGAAAGCTTCTGAAACACCAAGTTTTGTTATGCCGTTATGTGCAAGGTCAACAATGAACCTTGAAGCTCAGTCATTATATAAATCAACTGGAAAACAAGAACGTAAAAGAGAGCTTACTATATTTATTTTTGCCTTTCAGTAACATCAAAGTAAGAGACACATGAAAAATATGTTCATTGAGAAACCTTTTGACACAGACACAATCTCCACGGCACTTGTTTTCCAAGGCTGGATCAGATCCTGGGTGTGCACTGGAGAGCGCCTGAGCATGCCAAGGCGAGCAACAAACGTGTGTTTGTACCTGTTTAAGCCCTACTTAGAGATGGCCTCCGGGTCAGTGCGTCTTTGGTTTTGAGTAGCGTGACCCCACCGCCCCACTGTCAGATCTAGTTATTACTGTTGTTGTAATAGCATCACCGAATGGTTGTTTCATTTCAGCTGAAGGTTCGGAGGCAGAGACCTGCGTGGGATGAAGGGGACAGGTGCAGGCAGGTGTTCTTGTCTTGTTTATCAACAGGGTCAGCAGTTGGAGCCACAGCAGGGACACACAGCTCATGGAGAATCTTGACATAAATTAAATCAATCTAACCCTCTGAGCAGGGGCCTGCTCCAAGAATGGGATTTACTTGATTAGCCTAATAATTAGACTGAATTGAAAATTTGTTTCACTTCATTAATTTGGTCCAACATTATGATTATGTTAGCTGATTTCTGTGTTGGTTGGGAGTTTTTTTTTGTTTGTTTTGGCCAAACTAATCAAGTGACATACTCCTCCCCCCGACTCCATTTTGTCGACAAAGAAGCTTCCGTAGCAGTTTGTTAACAGTTGTTATTTTTGTAAGGTGACTTACAACAACCTGTACAGCTGTATTTCAATATATAGATGTTTCTCAAACTGGAGGAAACCCGAGGACATTAGCACAACACCAGATCTATTTGAATTGCTGAACAAATTGGAAGATGTTGATTCAGAGTCCTGGAACAAGGCCAAAGTAAACCCAAGAATCCCTGCAAATATGGAACCAAAATTGATAAAAGTAGCAGCTCCAGGTTTTACTCGGCCAAGTTATCTATATAACATCTTGGGGCTGGTTCTTAAAACAGCCCCCAGGAATGTTAATGTGTGCATATAGCATGTGGGAAGGTTGTCATTTGATTTAGGATGCTTTTGTTTGTTAGGCTTTACATTAAATCTACTATGCTATATATAGAACAATACATATTTGTTAGAGAAAAATAGGCAACACACATATATATACCCACAAAACACAGAAGTAAAACAAACCATACAGTCCTACCCACTGAACATATGTTCAACCTAAAAACACATGACTGATCTTGCAAGCATATATTTAATTTCTTTCATAAATCAAGGCTTATGAAAACGGCATCTTTGTGGATAATTAGAAGTTTTAACAGTGGATGAGGGAAGTGAAGCCATTTTGTGCATTTCACTGTTTAGAAATTAAAAATATCCTCAGTTAATCAGGTTTTGTGCAGAATGATGCAACATTTGAATTAAGATAAAAAAACTTTCTCACTCTCAAATTTTTACATTGCTACGTCCCCCCAAGTTGCTATGGTTACGTCACAACAATCTATGTCTGCTTGAGCTTGACACTTTGCCCATGTGTAGTGAAAACTGTGTCAATAATAGATGCCATATTTCAGAGAGGTGATATGTGCCAGCCTTGCTGATATGTCTCTATCCTACTTACTAAATTATACAAAGTTAACAGAAACAACCACGTAAGGTTCATTGTGAGGATATGTGACATATAACTCCAAGTATATTAAACCTTTTTACACTTTGTGCCCATTACACTGTAAAACCAAATAGAAACACATGTAAAGGCAGTCCAGAAGAGACATATTGCCTTTATTTAAACTCAGAAAAATCATTGAAGGCTGGCACTAATTTAGTCAAAAGAATATTGTACTCTTACATATAACAAGGGTCTAATATGAAGAACATTTGGGACTTTATAGACATTTGGCTAAAAGAGGAATAAAATCTATAATTACAACTGCACTGACAGCATAGTAGACAACAATATGAGGTCTTTTGAGCCCAAATCAAAGCATGCAGTAAATCCAATTCACCGCTGTCATGGGGCATTTGTGAGGTGGCTGCTTGTTCTGTTAAAATACACTTTGCTAGCACACAGTCGCTAATGAAAAAAGACAATCACAATCATTAAGTTTCAATGACTCTTCATGTCTGAATGAGTAGCAGAATTGAGGGAAACTCCGGTCAAACAGTAAATTAAACCACTTGCATGATTAAAAGCTACCTCCACAGTTGGTTTTCCTGCCGGCAGTCCACAAATTACCTTCACTGAGGCTGAATACAAACTGAAAACTGAATGTTAATCTTGTGTTTTCTGACCATGTGTGGGGGCAGTGTTATGGGTCGTCACCTGAGTGAAGAGCCAGTGGAGCTTCATGCGTTTGGCTGCGGCGTAGCTGCACTCGATGAGGCGCGGTCTGCCATTCACGTCCACCAGGCACTTGTTGTCGTCGTCGTCAACGGTGGGACTCAGGAGCCCGATGTGGAGCTGCTGAGTACTGGTGTAGTAGACATTCTGCAAGACACACCATATCCTGCTATGAACAAACAACTTATAGATAATGGCCCTTCCAGAGATACATATTGCCATACAGGTAAAAAAAACTATGCAGCAAATGAGTCTTCTCTCTTGGGTTGTCTTTGGGTAAGAAAGAGACATCTATGAGGTTGATTCACAAACACCAAATATGCATATTTATACAGCTATCCAGACTGAATGGAGGGCAAGAAAAGACAAGGCAAGGCACACAAAAGAATCTCATTATTAATTCAGGAAGAGAAAACCCAAAGACTTGTGGAATCCCTTCCAACAGCTTTTTTCAAGGGCAGTTGTTTGCCCATATGAAGCTGTCAAAAGCTGAAAAGCAGCAGAAGCATGTAGTGTATTAAAAAAGAAAAAGGCTTAGTGGTAAAAACATGAGAGAGACAGAGAGAGAGAGAGAGAGAGAGAGAGAGAGAGAGACTCTATTTACAGACAGAGCAGTGTTACTGGTGTGACTGGTGTGATCTAGGTGTAGAGCACAGTGACAAATAAGGATGTACTGTATATGTGCATCTTACAGAGGTTAAAAGTAACCAAAGGAAGACACATTAATTGGTTTGCAGAAACCAAATGATGAGGTGTAACAAGTCTATAAGTGTACATGGAAGTGTAGAAGGGTCTACATTTCTCAGCAGCCCCGTTAGCTGTAAAAGCACCCTAATATTTTTTCTTTTATTAAGAATAAAAAAATATCAAGGCCATGTTTGCTTATTCTGCTGCTTGTCTTACTTTTGCTTTTTTACTCTCACTCTCTCTAACGCCCAAACAGCCTCCTGCCTCCTTCACACTAGACGTTAAACCGTCTGATGAGTGTGATTTTTTAAATTTATTTTGTATTTGTGCTGCTCATTTTTGGAGCAGCGCAGGCTGCCAGGCCATATGTGGCTGTGGTTTCTATTGTTGCTGTGCTTAAGTCGGTATGTTTTGTTACTTGCTTGAGCTGAAGTGCCATACAGTCTGTTTGCTGACAACATGTTCTTCTTGTAAAGTCAGTCAGGTGTTGGATTGTAAGCTTTGTAACACCCTTCCTTTCATGTGTGCCTGTGCAATTTTCTTTTAGCATGTTAATGTACTCGTAATGTACTCACCACGGATACAAAGTCCAGCCCTCCCCAAATCAGTGAAAAGTACAGTTGGCACTTATGATGGCACATTTTGACTGACTCCAGTGAACGGTTACAACAGTCTATGTACTTGTGTCATTATAGAGGCAATCCAGAGACTAATTCTTCTCGATGATGTAACTGAAACATAAAAATAGAGCAGACTAGATTTGTCTTGCAGAGAAGATCCCTAATCTCATTAGGAACGCTGGTGCTACTCCAATCCTTTGTTTGAAATGCCTGGATTTATGAGAGATTTATAGCATATAACAAATTTATAATTAGAGAGTTTTAAAGTTATCTAGGTCTCAGAATGGGCTGCAGAAGCTGACGTATGAGGTTTTTTTTAAAGGAAAACGTGTTACTAAGATTAATTTCTCCCGAATCCCTTTTAATTTGCACTATGGTGTGAATATCAATACAAGCGTAATGAGTGTGAAACGCCCAATAGATTCATTTGAATCAAGAGGGATAATGTGAGATCAAGCATCACTCTATAAGACAAGTTTACAACTGCCACAGCAAGGTTAAACAATCTCTGAAAACAATCTGCTCAGACATAATGGGATGAAGGGATCAATAAGAGCTGGAAGAGGCTGGAGAAAGTAAATGTTAATCAAGCTGTGCTAACATTTGAAGACACCTAAACTCTGTTATTTTGGCTGAGATATATCCTGAGCAAGTAGTCCAGAGATACGTTTTTAAATTCATGGACTGATGAAAAACTTCTAAGCCAGCCATTGATATAACCCCCCCCTCAGGCTGCGTGTCTGAATCTGAATGTTTAACTGTTTTACTCTTTAATCTTTCTGTCTGTATGATAAAAAGAAAGCAGACCTCTTGACATATAAGCTAAGAAAACTGGAGCGGTGTGTTCAGGTGTGTGTTTTGTCAATAATGCGTCATTTTATTCTGAGCTGGATTCAGTTGGGACATGTCACCTCTAAATGAAATGTATGAAGAATTGAGTTTAATATGTATTTAAAGACATGGAGGGCTGTTTCTGTAAAGGGCAAGAGAGAAAATCTGATCCTGTTTTATGAGGTAAAGATAATGATTTTGATCCATTATAAAAGCAGAGGAAAGGTGAGTAATTTTTCTTCAAGATGGAACAGGTTTTATTGAGCAAGAAAAACCCAAGATGGAAATAAAATATAAAGGTGATATATTAAATCTGACAATACGCTACATGCTGCATGAAACAGTGCTCTAACCTGAGGTGTCATCCCGTGACAGAGATACAGGATGGGGACGTTGTCATTGTCGGGCCCCTGGTCCAGACACAGATCAATCTTCAGAGAGTTTTTCAGCTGATAGACAAAGAATAATAAAGCACAGTCACAATTACACAGAAACAAAAGATATGAATTGTCTGGGTGTCAAACCAGTAATATGACAGTGTTTTTATGCACAAACGAACCCAGATATTAGTCATAATCAGGTAAAAGTGTGAATTAGAGTAAGTTGTTCATATAAACTTTCTGTGTTTGTATTGTTTTTCTGCTCTTCTCATTGGTTTAAAATGAGCGGCGATCATTTGGAAAATGACACATATTCCAATGCACCAGTCAGGATTTAACTAAATTTGACTCCTAATCTGTCGTCAGTTGGCGAGTTGACAGGCGACTGTCAATCAAATCTGATCAAACCACACCTAGACAGTCTTGATGAAGGAGATTAGCTCAGTGTTTGAGTGATGAACTCTTTATTATTAAAACCTAAACCTTTTTTTTTCTTTTATTGCTGCTTATTTTGTCATAAATATATAATATTACAGAAACATTTGAAGTTTTCAGGAGCTTTAAGACAGACTTTGAAATTAGTTAGAGGTTATTCATGAATTCTAAGAGATTAAAGAGATTTCGATATACAGAATACAGAATGTCTTGCTTAGTATTGAAAAATGGATATTCAACCTTTTTACCTTTTAAGATGAAAGATTGTATTTGCTAAAAAAATATCCTAAAAGATGGTTGTAAAGGTATATAATTTGCATTTATGGTCATTTATGTCTGTATGGGTAATATTGATCATGATCGAAGTTGATCGAAGATGAAGTCACATGACGCATAAGGAAACCGTAAACAACCTTAGACACCACCCTGTTGAGAGAAAGATAGTTGAAAACGTTTGGTGAGGTGAATAAAACATTGTGTACTGGAGAGAGGCTGTGCAGCCTTTTAAACATTTTAATGGAGCATGAATAATAGTAACAGATAATTCCTGAGAAGCATCCAGTCCACGGATAAAAATCATCCACTGGCAAAACACGGTGAGAGTGAGCAAGCTGCATCTACCGCCTGCTCTCTTCAACTCTGCAGTACATTATGTCTTCCACGGGGGAAAAGAAACTATTATCCAAACATTAACTGCTTGCTGCCGTGCTCGCTGTTAATATAAAAATGTATCCACACGTGTGAGTTTGGACAGGAGTTTTTTATATCCCACAGTAACCATCTAATACCAGCATCAGCCGGCATATTCTCTGAGCTTCAAATAAAGAGAATATACATATTAAAGAATATTTACAGAAAATACTGAAGAAGCTAGGAGGGTTGAAACATGAAGCATACTCTGAATCCTCTTGAATTCATTTTTGCTTTATAAAAATGTAAATCAGAAGCGTTACACTTGATGAACATGACTCAGACTTTGAGGCCCAGAGGGTTATTCATGCGCATCATGACAAAGGTCTGCCTGATTGCATGATACAAACAGCACCACAGGGAGCTCCAGGGACCAAGGTTTGTGTGGGGAGTGAATTAGGTAAAGATGTGCGTTTAAAAGAACACAGCTGGGGATGATTCAGCTCCCCATTGGCTCAAGAGATGTCTCCTTCTATCTGATAATCAGTAAATCCACATGTTCCTGTGCAACAGCTACAGTCTAAACATATCTAGGAGAGTGAAAGAATGTTAAATTATGTGATACCTGTGCGGACAAGATTGGCTTAGAGTCTCCTTAAAGACACCTACCTGTACTTCAGATTTGATATACAGTAGAACATACAGAGCATAGCTATGCCACTTCTCATACATATCTATATGCAACTCACCATGAATGATCCTTACTGTTAACCTTTTTATATTTTTGGCAGCAGGTATAATTAAATATGCACCTTATTGATATTTTATAGTCCCATTTATAGTGCTACACATCAATCTTATCTTAACTCATCTTATCTAATCTTATTGTATCTTAAGTCACAGTGCAACAGCATTTAGAGCATCTTACACAAAACCATCAGACTTGATTGTACTGCTCTAACGTGGGCATGGCTTAGGGAATATGCAGCGTTACAGAGCTGTAGTGAGATACAGAGCTGCAGAGGAGAGTTGGCCTCCACCTGCACCTCCCTCACCCCAAGTTTTAGATCAGGAGGTGGAGGATGAGAAAAAAATGAATACATTAGATTTCAGAGACACATGTTTTGGAAATGTGTTTTTTTGCCCAACAAAATTTTTTTTTATCCATGCTACTGGCATGGCTAGTAATGACTCCTCAAAACACTGTGACTGACTAGCCCATCAGACACATCTCGCAAATATAAAATAATGAGGTCAGCTAACTCGGAGAAATGAATGTAATGAGGCCGGCCTATTTCCTTGCTACATCCATCCACCATTTGTCAGTTTGTACAAAAAACCCCATCTGTACAACATACAAAGCGGTGCCATAATACTGCGGCCTGAGTGTCACTGTGTATTAGGGTGCATCGCAGTGATGTGAGGTGGGAGGACCGTGGAAATAAAGCTGTTTGAGAACAACTACAAATGGGCAAAAAGAAACACTGCCAGCATGCCCTGTTTGCTGTCAGCTTCTCTGGCTTCTCTGACTAATAAAATGCAGCTACAAAGCCCTCTAGTGGAATATACTACATTTATTTTTGAAATAAGCTTCAATTAATCTACATTTATCTATGTATCGATGTTTATCACATGAATCCAACTGAAAATAGTTTTTCAGTAAGATCTGAGGTGAGAAGGAAAGAGTCGAAGTCTCTGCAGCAAACCTCCTCTTTGTGAACTGTTTGTGTTGCTGACAGCAGCCATCCAGATCCCAGCACAAGGGATTAAAATGATTTGCTCAGGCACGGTTTAGCCTTGTTTTGCCTTTTGCAGACACTGAGTTGAATTTGAGATGAAGAGGGAGGTGGCGGCGGCGGCAGCAGCTTACTACTCCGTATGCGATGGTGTCGCTGTACATCTTCATCTCAGGGTAGATGTTGACCAGGTACCATCGGAAAGTTTTACATTGCAGCCTCTTCCTCAGAGCCTTCCTCTCAGAGATATCACCAATATCAATTCCTGAGTCCTGGGTTCAAGCCACACACACACACACACACACACACACACACACACACACACAGATGCACACAAAGCCATAAAATTGATTAACAGTGGCTTGTGAAGAGGCAAATCAGATAATGGGCCATTGAGGAGCATTGTGCAACCATTTTCTGTGTATTTGAATAGCCTCAACAGGGTTTTCGATTTTTTTCCTGTTCTGCCTTGAAAATCATCCACTGTACCACCAGCGGCCACATCCCACAGCCAGAGTCATGTCTCATGTTACCACTGATGGGAGGTAACAGTACATTTACTCAAGTACTGTACTTAAATGAGAGGTACTTTGAGGTACTTGTACATTCCCTAAGTATTTCTAGCTACTTCATTACATTTCAGAAGCACACATACTTTTTCTCTACATTTATCCGATTACTGTAGTTAAATCAGTAGCTCCCAACATATTTGACTTATATTTGAAAAGCAATGTTTTTGTGAGGTCCCTTGCCTTGTCATTTTAAGATATCTAGCATTTCCAGAAAAGAGACAATTTCATTTTCAACAGTTTGAGGCCCTAAGAAGTACAACTATTTCATATTCTCCAAAAAACACGAATACAGATTGCTGCATCAGAACTTTGTTGTATCTTCTTTCTTCTCCTATTAATCATTTCATGATGCCTCAGCTTTATTTTGTGACCTCTTGGTTGGAAACCACTGGACCAAACTTACCAAACTGTAAATAAAGCAGATAAATTAGCTCCACCTCAAACTGCTTCAACAGCAAAATGCTGCTCACATATTGATGCATCAAGTCAGAACTTGACTACAATGTCAGTCATGGGGCAAATGATATGCAGGATAAATACTTTAACTTTTGAGTACATTTAGCTGCTAAGAATTATGTGCTTTTACTTAAGTAGGAATTTAAATGCAGTATTGTGTGTTTTATTAGTACCTTTACTTAAATTAAGGATCTGAGAATTGATACCTCTCTTTAATAACTATAAAGCTGAAATGGGTGCAAATGTTGCTGATGGGGCTTTCTGGTGCTCAACAACATCAAAAAGTGGACTCAGATGGGTGCATGCTTAATATGAACATTGGCACTATGTTGATTTTTACACTCTCAGAGGTAAATTAACACTGACAGTTTTGCTGTGTAGTTAATTCATGGGGCTAAAGCTGGGGCTAAATTTCATGCTTCTTGAGTACAGACTCTGTTAAACGCCTCATTATTGACTGAATGAATTGCCTGCAGATGTTCATCTATTCATAACGTGGATTTACATATTCAAACAGATTATGCAGGAGAAGAAAAAAGCTTCAGTGAACAAACATTTGACTTCGCCTTTGAGGGATGCTACATTTAACATAAGACGACATGGTGCGATCATTTACTTAAATTTACTGAATCCAGTTCAAGATCAAATAAAAATCTACAGAAAACACTGAAATTCTCAACTAACACAAGACAACATGTAGCGTTTATGGTTTGTATCAGTTAGACAAAATGTAAAACAATTTGTGGTTGACACTGCAGATGTCTTTATTCAACAGCTCAAATAATACAATAAAGCCTCAAATAAAGACATTCAAGAGTTAAAAAAAAACATAATTGAATAAAATGAATTAAGTTTCTCTGTCCTTATTTTTTTCTTTCTGTATTGATAATTATTTTTCTCTCCAGTCACAGCTGTAATCCAGATAGTTTCTTTAATTAATCTTTGGGGATTGTTATTGTCGTTCTTTGCATTGAACTGCTAATTTCTCCATTTACACCATTTTATTGAATCATATTAAGTATTTATTTATTCTGTGGCACATACTTAATTCAGGAAATTAAAGTGACAAGAAATAATTCCATTTGAGCCTTCCGGAGGTGTCAGGAGCGTGATTCAAGTAAACATTTGCGATGGGAGAAGAGCTGCTGATAACAGACGGCACTCAACCATGTTACATTTACATTAAGCAGTTTTCTTGTATTCATATTCGTGAGTTTGTGCATAATTTTTTTACACATCTGATTTAGACTTTTGTGCGGATACTCCCTTTGGATTATAACACAAGCCTGCAACAATAAATCCTGTGTACAGATAATAAATCAAGCTTTGACAAACTATGACTGAAGCTCTTCTGTTTGTCATGTTGTTTATATGAGGGATGGGACAAATAATCAGTATTGCAATATACTGTGATGTGGTCTGTTGCAACATGTTATTGGTACAATTACAGTATACTTGTGATACTGAGGCAGATGTGTTTTCCTTCCTTTTCTGCATACATATAATGTCTTAGCGGCTCTGGTATGTGTCAGTTAAGCCTGTAGCCAGCTGACATTTGAAAAATGGGACACATATACATACCAAGGATTGTGTTAAAAGCATATACTGTTTCATCTCAGCTGCCAGTGAAAGTCCTTAAAACTAATCAAACTTCATAATGAATAAATTAGCTTATAATTAATTTCTGCTTTACTAAAACTGTTCAGGGGTATATTTTACTCTCAAGGCTTGTGGTTTTCAGATTTGACCCGTTCAGATTGGTTTAATGTAATAAACAGAATTTAACCCAGATTTTATGTCCCTACACATCCAAATATTGGTATTACCTGCTTCAAGAAGACTGTTCAGAGCAGTAACAGAGGGACCTCTAGTAGTGAGCACAACTCCAAATATTTATACATAGTGAAGATTAAAATGGCAAATGCTGTGGGAATCTAGTGGTTAAGACGCATACCATAATACTTCAATGAATCTTTCCATTTCCTGTCTGCATATCTACTGTAACCCATCTAAAGGCCAAATGTCAAAAACATAATCTTAATGTAAACAAACATGGTGAATTCAAATGAGCCTTGAGTCCCTCAGTGATAAAGTAACAGTTGATCTACTCACAGGTTGTCCTGCACATAGTATTGAATTTAAAAAAAAAGATTTTTATACAGTTATTTTTTGTGTGTTTTGTTCAATATTTAAAATAAACACAAATGCAGTCACAAGTCAGCATGGCTCAGCATGATCACTCACCTCCATGGGAATATTCCAGGCCATGTAGACGTGGCTTTTAAACTCATCCATCCAAACTTCTGCGACTCTGAGGGCGTTTCGCCGAACGTGAGACGTTAGGTCCTCAGTGTAGGGTTTATGAGCACGCTCTATGTGGGCGATGCGAGCACAAGGCAAGACCTCAACACTGCCGCCACACTGCCACACCTGGTTTTAAACATTACAAATACAAAGAAAAATGAATTTTGTCATTCATCTTCAGTAATAGTGTAGCACAGAGTCTGTTTTACTTTTAAGTGTTCAATTAATAATGTTCAGTTGTGGCCTCACAGTAATCAAGTCACAATACACACACACTTGTTACTTGTGCTGTCCAGGAAAGTCAAATGTTATAAAAAAACACAATTTTACTACAGACTTATTAACTTGATGACAAACGTTTTGTTTTTTTCCTGTGTAGAGCTATGAACCCTCATTCTATTCATTGGTTCAATTTTCTCATCAGTCAGTGTATTTGTTTATTTTATACAATAGTTATTTTGCCTCTTTTTTTTTTATTTCTTTTACCCTGTGTGTATTTCTGTTCTGATGGAGAGACTAAAAAACAGACTGTTACTCGGGTTAGAGAGCAGTTGTGGGGACGCCACACAGTCAGTGCAGTGGGCCACAATGGTATCACTTCTGTGCTGTTTAAAGCACATTTTAGCCAACAAGCAGAAGCCCTTCAACACCTCTGCTGCCTGCTGTATCCTTGACTATGAGGAGGGAGTCCCCATGGTGAATAACGCTAATGTCCCCATGCCCAAGAGGACTAAAAGCCAGTGACACTAACTGCTCACATAATGAAGACCTCTGGGAGGCTCAGGACCCTGGTGCAGGGATCTCTGGAAACTTTTCCTAACTGTGGTGATGATAAAAAATTCCTTCATAAAGACTGAAAGGAGGAATATGTATATTAGCTACTTTTCTTATGTATGTTTTCATATTGTTTAACATTATGTTCTCAGATTAATTAAATCTCTGTATACCTTGCATGCAGCAAAGAACAAAGGAACCAAATGCAGTTTTCCTTTTGACTTTCCTCCACACATTTGTAATTAATAATGTGATCAAGCATTAAAATAGTTAGTTGCAGTTTGTGGTTATACTTATTTTGTGTAAAGTAATTTCATTTATATTCTTATATACATTATTTCCTGTATTCTTTAATAGCCCATATGAGTTATTAACATTTCAATTCATTTTTTGATTAACATTAATACATCAAAAAGGATATGAATTTCTGACTGACAAAAACTTTGAAAAGAACTATATGAGAATTAAAGCCTGGAGGGAAACGAGGGAATTAGGAAACGAATTAGGCAGTGCAATGCTGCTGATTAGTATCTAAAGAATTCAAATGCTATCTCAGAGCAATTCAAAGACTCCACAGAAGAAATGAAGATGTGCTCTTCTGTTTACAAGCTCACATTTGTATGGAGATGTCACTTGCAGAGCCTGTGGAGGATGCTCAGAAATCAATGAAATGTACTGAGCTTAACATTAGTCCAGGGACACCCGGTGTTTCATATGAATAAGGTTGAAATCCTCACGCTGTGCAGTTATGTGAGGACCAAATAGTACAGCTGACATCATTCTCGTGTTAAAGTAAAATGTGTCATTTCCATCAAATAATCTGCTGCCAAAGAACATATCCAGTGTTTGGTGCAGATGAGCATCATCGAGGATGAACAACAAACATGAGATGTGACATAAACTGTGGATGTGATTGGACAACACTAATGATAGGAGGAGAGGTGTTTTTCAATTTCTTTTGCGTCACTAAACCCTGAACCTGTTGGCGGTCCCATATATATATATAACAGTTCAAACTATGAAGGAGGACATATAATTGAGCTTGTCATCTCAGTCTGAGTAGATATTCTAGAAGTGATACTGAATAAAAGGCTCATGTGGTATTTAAATGTGATGCTTCGATAGAAATTGGTTAGTTGTGGCAGCTGCAGTTGTGTCCCAGCATCATACTGAAACTCCAGATTGCCAATTAATATTATTATTCATGTGCAATTTAACATGGACAAATATGTTACAGCAGTTACAACAAAGTGTCCCGTCAAATCCAGCCATGCTAACATACAGATCAACACACTGATTCAACAAAGTCAATTGGTGGAATTTCAAGCAAAAAGGCCAAGAAAACAAGCTTTTCTGTTTTATATTATTAGTTTTGACTTTTGGTCGAACACATCAGTCTATTAATATTAATAGATCTAAGACTGAGAGTCTACAGCCATGCTAGCGGCTTCTATGAGGCCTTGAGCTAAATGCTAACGTATGCATGCTAACATGCTCACAATGACAATGATAACATACTGATGTTTAGCAGGTGAAATGTTTACCATGTTTACCAACTTAGTTTCCTGTACATTTCATGGCAATCCATCCAACAGTTGTTAAGATATTTAAGTCTGGAAGTGGTGGACTGACTCACATTGCCATCCCTAGAGCGGTACTGCCAGCTTGGATAAAAAACTACAGATTAATTGACAACAAAAATAATCAGTTGCAGTATTCCTCCAAACCCAACAGAACACAAGACTTTAGAGGTTTATTCAAGCTGAAAATGGCGCAGTCACACAAAAAACTGTGCCAGCACTTTCAAAAACACAGTCAATTACAGCTTGTATTCTCCTGCCATTCTTCACTGTCAACTTTCCTTTCAGACAATGAAACAAATGCCTCAAAATGTTTGCCTGCATGACACCCCCTGCAGTTAACCACTAATTGTCTGCTGCGTTTTTGCCAAATGAATCACTAGAAATGGGTCATAATTGTCAACATAGAAGTCAGTCTTCAATAACTATGGATGGCTGTATTGTTATTCCTTTCAAAATATAATCATTTTTTACAGTTGGATAATCCTAATGTTGCACTCCCCTTGAATGATCAAAACCATTTAATTTGCATGGTGACTCATAAAATCTGTTTTCCAGTGCACTGCTGAAGCGTAAAGCACGGCTTGCAACAAACAATCACACTACACTTTATTCCAAGATGGTGGCATGATCTTGGATGAGAGACTCCACCTCCATGCTGTCAGAAAGTTTTAAAATTGCAGTTAGGTTTCACAAAGCTTCTGACACTTGGTCCATGTCATTTAGGGGTGGCATCACACTTCAACCCAGTCACCCACGCTGCAGTACAAATAAATCAAATCACCACTTTTAGTTCATGTTTGAGTCTACTTTGTGTTATTAAAAGTCAGGTCCTCACTCCACCCGGACTGCACAGTGAGTCAGTCAGGACGGTGCTCCCGCTTCCCTCCCTTGTAAACTTAAAAACTCATCTCCTCAAAAAATATCTCATGTCCCCTGCTCCCACTTGTATCACACCCCTTTCTGCCATATCCTCCTGCAAATATGCTCCTGTCTACATCAATTTTTTCTCGCTATCTAGCTGTTCTCCTTCTAATTCCTTTTTGTAGAAGTTTTCTGGCAGAGAAGCGGTCTCACATTACAGCAGTGTTTGCTCAGATCTATTATTGGTGCACCATCAGCCTGAGTCTAAGCTAATTTTACTGCTGCCCTCATCATAATTTGCTTTGGATAAGAGCAAGAGCTAAATACCTTTAATGTAAATGTAATGCGAGTGGAAGTGCCTTATTCATTTTTCTGTCTGCAGTGATGCCAGTTACCAAGCAGAGCGTCTAGTGACTTAAAGTGGATTTTGATGGAAGGACTCACAAGGTTATTTCACAAATCTTTGAGGATATGAAGCATAGTAATGATGCAGTTTTATGGTACAGGAATATGTCTAATCAAATGACAGAAAATTCAGTCTAAAACTTAATGATTGGAGTGTCAGTCTATTTAGTAATTCCACTGACTTTTTGCAACCTCTTTTTCCGTTTGTGCCTTAAAGTACTCCACCCAAAATATATCTTTAGAGTGTCAAGCACTCACCCCCTGCATGCTTGAAAGAGTGGCTGTAACATTTTTGTGTTTTTCTTCTTCACTAAGAACAGCAGCAGCTTGAAGTTGTGTCAGTTACAACGTATTCAAAAATGTTCACAGCCAAAAAAAGGATCGTAGACGTACACAAAATGTCTCCAATCACTCATGCAGCATACATGTCTCTGCTGCTCATATATATGCTCACTATTGTTCTACTGGCTGAATACAAAGCCCTCTGGTTTGCTATTTCTCTGCTCTCTGTTCTCTGCTCTCTCTCTCTGTTAACACACTTTACACTAATATTACCCAATTATTACTATCCTCAATTGACTATTGACTATGATTGTCAAATCACAGCTTAGTAACTGTACCCGAGCACCGCAGGTCTATGAAGGTTTGGATTTCTCTACATGTTCAAGAAGTGTGCATGGTGCTGTGGTAAGAGCAATAGAGACACAGCCCATTTAAGTCCCGCCCACACCAGAGGGGAAAACAATTCATCGCTCTCCATTGACTTCGTACTGTTTGAAGGTGCATCCTTGTCATTTTGGTCTGCTAACAAACAACAGAAACATGCCTAAAGGCTGTTGTGTTGTGGGGTGCACTACAAACAGGATAAAGAACGCTGAAGAAGTTTTTATGAGCTGCCAAACCCGTGCGTGGCGATTTCAAGGACACTGATTGGTCAGAAGCTGGAGATCCCGCCCTCCCTCCCTTACAGATAACCTGTTTCTTTTGCGACACCCTGTGTACGAAACATAGACACGTAGTAAACCTGTCAAAAGTTCGTAAGCATGTGTGCGTACCTGCATGTAATTATATTTTGTGAAAATAAGTTTGCAAGCCTGTGTCTGAATGTCAATAGTAATCTTGTGTTACTTCCAAGGCCAAGAGTTGGCATATCATTAGCTAACTACATTTTGTGGGGTTACAGGTTAGGTGAAGCTAATCCTTAAGGCTACTATACAAGAGTTTAGGCTCCGTCCTTCTCTTTTATATTATTACACTACAACCAGCTGACTTCGTTGCAATACAATAACGATGTGCTGACTTTTTACATGGAACATGTAGTTTTAGCGTCAGTCTTTTAACATGATATCAGTATGTAACGACAAGTTCATTTTTAAGGTCCATTTCATAGGCTCTCATTTTAATAAGCTGAAAACTTAGCAGGAGACGAGGTGTTCAACCAACCCACAGAGATAAGAGTTAATTAGCTAGCTGGCTCGGAGCCATTGGAATCATTGTAAACTGCAAAATGCTGCATGCAAGAATATTAAGCTTGACAGGCATATCAAAAGTAACTAAAGGAGGTGGAGCTTGTTGAACCTCTCTCTCTCTCTCTCTCTCTCTCTCTCTCTCTCTCTCTCTCTGTGTGTGTGTCTGTTAGTCTTTTTTTAAATTATGAATGCATTCCCAAAAAGTATTTTACAGTCCCTATTTGTAAGTAATTGGAAGAGGGATATATATGTTTTCAATCCTTCCCTGGTGGGGCACTATGGGATGATGTGTCTCTATCAGGCTGGTGAATGTACTCGAGACACCAAAAGATTTAAAAAAGATGATATGGTCTCATTTCAAGCTGGGCCAACTGAGATTTTGAGAACCATAAGTTCATGCATCAGTCATGCCATGAGTCATCACTGCAAGCTGGAGGTAGGGATATGATGAGGTAGGGTGCATTTTCATGATAATTATCATGCTCTTTAATGAAAGCTGGCAGGCATTTGAATGCCATTAGATGTATGGATATGATAGAAGCAGGGCAGAATAGACTTTTTAACAGGATACCACAAGGAAAAGGACAAAAGAAAAGGGTTCAAAAATATTTGTTTTTCTACCAGTCTGCTCAGTCACTATCTAAAACCAGGTCAGTGGCTTTAGGACGAGACAAAATAAAATACACTACATTATTTTTTCAATTGCACTCAAAACAATAAAGAAATCTACTGAAAGGTGGGTTGCAGACTGGAGGCTAAAAAGCTGATGCTTATATGACCAAAACACGTCTTTCTTAATTTAGTGGAAAACTTGTAGCAATGATCTTACAAGCATCCTGATTTAGTTTCTAAGGGGGTGACACCTTGTCGATGATAACAAACTTGAAAAAAATTGGAACAACAAAGGAAACTACTTCAACAGCCTCCTGACAAGAAGAGTAGAACCTGAGGAACCTTTTGACCATATATTGCTGTGATTTACTATGCTGCTTTAGGAATTTTCTCTTTCATTTTATACTCGTCTGTGTATCTGAAGCTATCTGCTCTTATCTCCCTGCACCACATCTCCTGTCCCCCCAGAAACCATAACTGGCTTTAAAAAACACCCTAATATTTCCCACTGCATCCATTCCACATTTCCTCAGTATGTTGTCATAATAAACCCCCTTCACATCAAAGAACAGTCTGACTTTTAAGGTAAAGCTGAGCTTCCTCTTTTGCCGCCCAGAGGACAGAGTTGAAGCAGTGCAGACAATTGGCATAGAGTTTCCAATGTATGTGTATCAACTCGCACTGTCTGCTGTCTCAAAAGCGGAGTACATTTCCCATCCTCTCCACAGAAACGCTGAAGTAGACAATCCTAAATCGACACAATACATCTCCACCACTGTCCTTCAGGCTCCATAAACACAGTTACGAGGGTTCCACGTGACACAAGTGATGTATTTCTAACATGAAAGAAGAGGTTTTCTAACTTTGAAAACATCTGTTGCCAAATCTAGACATGCACACGTGATTTGTGAATTTTTCCCAATTTTACACCTTGGTCTCATGTTTGAATAGAAGTGTTACATTCCACTAGACTTTGTCTTTTGTTCTTGTTTTATTTTGAAATTCTTACCTGTCTTGTATATTCAGTTCCTGCCTTCATGTCCCTTAGATTATCCACACCTGCTCCACAGTGTTCACCTGCCCTTGATTCCCTCGTTAACCACGTCTCTACTTATACTGGTCCTGTTGCTTTGTTCTCTGTAGAGTCATACTACTTGTTGTCATGTGCTGGTTTTGGGTCCGTCAGTCCTGCTAACTGGCTACATTTATATAGTGCTTTTATCAAAAGCGCTTTAAAAGGATTTTTGCTCCTCATTTATTCATTCATGGGGGGACACACTCACACACCAATGGCAACAAGCTACCACGCAGGGAGCAGGCCAACCATCGGGAACAATTTGGGCTTTAGTGTCTTGCCCAAGGACAACTCGACATGTGGACAGGAGGAGGTGGAGATCGAATCGCCAGCCCTGTGATAAGTGGATGACCTGCTTGACCTCCTGATCAACAGCTGCCCCTTAACGCCAAAACAATTGTACGGAAGAACAGATTTCCACATTGCTCTCATGAACCGTTACATTTTACATGCAAGAACCACAAAACATCTACTTAAAAATGACATGTATTACAGTTTAATATACAAATCAACATTTACATATTATCGATTCATGTCAAACTAAAAAGGTTGTATATTGACATGTATATGCATGTACACAACCACCTACTGTATGTAGATAAAGTACAAATAAAATACTTATTGCATTACCCTGAAAATATTTATTACAGGAACACATTCTTGCATTTTTGGTAACCTTGTACAGCAGTATTTTGACCTGTAGACATTGTATGTTGTGTATATATATATATGACTATTCTTCTTTCTCCTACATGATTGTACATAATAGCTATATGTATTTGCTTATTTCTGTCTGTCTTTTGTGCTTCTTGTAATTTGTTCTTAGCTCTGTTTGTATGACTGAATAGAAAACAGAATTCTATATTCTAATAAATTATGAGAATTTGTAGGGGATTCACAGGCTTGATTCGACTAGTGAGAAGCGGAGGCGAATGTCACTCACGTTCTCAGTATGGTCATTACTTAGAACATGGAGATAATCAGACATTCAACTGCAAAAACATATTTTAAAATCCACTCACTCACTGATGCAGCATGTGCGTAAGCTGAGACTCTTCTTCCTCCTACACCAGGTGCCAAATATTGCAAGAGAATTATAACCCCATCAGTAAAGTCTACAGAACAGTTATGTACTAGAGATGAATGTTTAAAAGCCTTAAAGTCATCACTTTATATCAGATGGATAAAGCCAGCAGTGTTACAGTTCACATGTCTGAAAAGGACTGTAGAGACTAACCCTCTCTGGACCCCTATACTAGAACTGAAACAATAAGTTGATCCATTGATTAGTTGAGTGACAAAACATTTATGTCAACAATTTTAATAATTCATTGTTTTGGAATTTTTCAAGCAAAAATGCCCAAAACATCATTGGTTCCAGCTTCTAGAATTCTAAAATCTCTGCGGTGGAGATAGTGTGCAGCACCAAGTTCCTGGGTGTGCACATCACAGAGGACCTCTCCTGGACAAAAAACACCACATCACTGGCCAAAAAAGCCAACAGGCGCCTCTACTTTCTCCACAAGCTGATAAGAGCTAGAGCCCCAACAGCCATCATGTGCATCTTTTACAGCGGCACCATTGAAAGCATCCTCACCAGCTGCATCACTGTGTGGTATGGTGCCTGCACTGCCTCCTGTCGGAAGAGCCTCCAGCTCATTATGAGGGCAGCTGAGAAGATCGTTGGTGCCTCTCTCCCCTCCCTCCAAGACATTAACAGCACACACCTCTCCCGAAAAGCCATCTGCATTGCAAAGGACTCCACCCACCCGTCACAGAGCCTCTTCAGCCTGCTGCCTTCAGGAAGGAGACTGCAGAGCCTGCAAGCCAGGACCAGCAGACTGAAGGACAGCTTCCTTCACCAGGCTGGCTGTCAGGATGCTGAACTCTCTCTCTTCTCTGCCCCCCCTCCCCCCATCAACACTCTGAAACCTTCGTGTGTACAAGCACACATTCCCATTCCCTTTAATCAGTCAATAGGCTGATTATATTTTGCTGTATATTTTTATTTATTTACTTATTCTTGCACTACACAATGACAGACACTGTATGTCTCTTTATGCCTGCTTTTTGTGCCAGGTTTGTTTGTTGTATGTTCTTTGGGTGACTGTATTGGTATGTTTTTGTGTTGGGTATATTTAGTTGT
>JAVQJL010077768.1:0-28096 GCA_036024295.1 Nannoperca obscura
AATGGCTGTGCACCGACACTTCCCATTCAACCTGATGGAGCTTGACAGGTGCTGCCCAGAGATAGGTGTGCCAAGCTTGTGGCCTCATATTCAAAAAGACTTGAGGCTGTAATTGCAGCCAAAGGTGCATAAACAAAGTATTGAGCAAAGGCTGTGAATACCTATGAACATGTGATTTCTTAGTTTAGTTTATCTATTGCTCATGGTGGGAACGTTGGGTCTTTGTGTGTGTGGAAGTTGGTCTCGACCGGCTCCATGTGATTGAGTGCCCTGAGATAACTTTGTTATGATATGGCGCTATATAAATAAAATTGATTTGAATTATTAAACATTTTTATTTTCAGCCTAAATACAAAAATACTTAAGTTTCTCACTCTCTCCCCGTTGCAGCAGAGCTCTAACCACACCACGCCCCATATAACTACATATCCATGGTGAACTACAACATGCTTGTTTCCTATGCTAAACCTAGTAGCAATCCAGGCTACTTATTTATGTTTCTGTCTGTGCAATGAACGTAGAACTGCTTGTACTCCTGATTTCTGTCCAATCCTGAGCCTGTGGAGCTGTCATGTGGGGAAAACGAAACTCATACATTGTGGCGCAATGCAATGCGCATGTGCGGCCAAATTACTCAGTCTCTGAGAGAAATAGTTCATATTAGTTCATAGGAAAGGAGTAGTTCATTGAACTACTTACTCATGAACTACACATCACTAGTGTCCTGTGTTTTACTACAGACTGGAGCGGAGGTTTGACCTGAAAGCGTCTGGATCCTGTCTGCGGAGGATTGTTTTACAGGGCACATCCTGACGCTTGCGGTTCTTCCTTGTTCAATTACAAAGTGAGCTAGCAGCGTAGCTTCTATCCGCAGGTGAGGCGACTGTCCGAGCCGAAGACCTCTGCACCGAGCTGCCTGGAGTTATTGGCAACACAGGTAGACTGTACTCAAGAGTTGTACACTTTAAATTATAGTTTAAACTCTGTGTTGTCTCTTAAGATTATAAAGACGACGGTTGCTGACTTTAAGGACAGTGAACTGCAAGTACAGTAATGGTTTTCCAAGTGAAGCTAAGTCGGGCTATGTTCCAGAGTTAACTTTAGCTAACGCTAGATGCTAGTCGGTGTATTTGTACCTTCTGCTACACGGCGGTGTGACAACCAAGTTAGCGTTAGCTAATACTAATGCTGTAGCTGGCGTTAGTTAACGAAATAGTTAGCAAAGGTGACTTTGAAGATTTGACCCGTCAGTTCTTAGCCGCTGTTGGTTTTTGTTGGAGTGAAATAATTCAGCACTGTTGATTGTTTGCATACTTTTGAGTTTGAGCTACTCTAGTTAGCAGAAATGAGTGGTGGGACGTGCAGACCTGCAGTTTTATTTTCTTAATGGGCTGATAGCACACACGGGGTAAGGTCAAACAGCAACCCAGTTTCCTTGACTACAATGCGGAAGTTTCTAGACCATTTAGGGTACACTGTCCTGCACTCATTCCAGTGTTGACAGAAATACAACACTAACCTGTTGATTGTATTATTTAGTTGTCCCTGAGGTGTGTTTGCTTGCTTACACTTTCACACTGTCATTATGTCCCATTTATTATGTTTACAGAGGCTCTGGAGTGGAGCATCAAGCGCCCTCCAGACAAGAACAAAAGATTACGATTTCCTGACAATTCTGGACGGGGCAGTTTTGGAGACTACGGTGGAGCACAGACTGGAGACGAGAGAGGCTGAGGAGAAAGCATGCCCACCGACCAGGAGCCCACGTTCACAGTCAAGCTGCTCCAGCTGCTGCTGCTCTCCACCTACTGGGGAATGCAGATTTGGGTCACCTTTATTTCAAGTTGGTACCCCACACTGGATGCAAACACACACAAAAGTTGGAAACACAAGTGAGGGATGACGAGAGAGAGTGGAAGAGACTGGCAACTCATTTAGGACATTAGCTGTCACGCTACATTTCTTCACTTCTAATTGGATCTCCCAGAAGAACAAGAAGTGTGAACAGGACCTCAGACAGTGAATCACATTGTATCATCTCTGACCAGTTTTGTTGCCTACATCCAGACCCTGACTTGCTTTTGCTCTAGCTCAGTTATTAAATTAACACAAGTAGCAATAATCCAAGGTGTACATGCTATTAAGTATAGTTAATTATCAATAGAAAATGGCATCAGGACATTGCAACATTTGAGCTTCCTGCTCGTTTTCAACCACAAACCATATGTCTTTGTCACGTTGCTGGTGTGGTATACCATTGTGGCTGTCTTTATGCAAATGTTTCCGGCTGGCTTACGCCAGTGGTTTTCTGCGTTGTGTTCTTGGCATTTTCAATCAAGAGGCAGAAGGCAGCAGTGGGTCTCAGGTCTGTTGATCTGGTTAAAAAAAATAAAATAATTCCCCTCTCGCCCCTCGTCTGTGCCTCTACCAGAGGCCTACCAGAGGCCTGGGAGCCTTGTGTGTGTGTGTGTGTGTGTGTGTGTGTACACACACACAAAGTAACAAAGAATATCAGTTGGCAGTTAGTTTGTGTGTGTGTGTGGCTCCCCTCTCTGTCAGTTTTTTTTTTTCTAGTTCTCCTTTTTCTTGCCAATTAACAATGACAAAATAAATAACTATTGGTTACATAACGTGCAATTTAATAAGCGTATATAATCATAGCAGGATAAATTACAAAACCTAGTAACCATGACTATTAAAAGAAAATAAAGAAAGAAAGAAAAAACAAAGTAAAATATCTCCAAAGTAACAAAAAAGTGTGTGCGTGTGCGTGCCTGGCTCCCCTGACAGAAAGAAGAAAACGGAAACAATTAACATAGACCGCAAATACAGCGAGGTTGTTACCCAGCCTGGCAACAAACTCTGCACTCTTAACGCAGGCTCAATTTCTCCAAAGATATTTAAAACATTTTTAAACTGGTTAGCGATCTCAAATATTGGCAGGATTTAGACAAAATGAAAGTGATGTGGCATTGAACAAGAAACAACAATTAGATCAATTAGATTGATACATCTAATGTGTGAAAAAATTAAAATGTTTCAGTTAACAGTCTACCTCTCTGTCAGTTGGAAAAGATTTTGACGTGCCTGCGCGTGTACGTAGCTACGCTGAACACACACACAAACCCCAAATGACACAGGTAGGAGACGCAGACCTAATACAACAAAATAATAATGGGAATGATTTGATGAAATTCATAAACTATATCTACATTCAAATGTAAATGTATCAAGAAGTTGGATTGCTCTGTGTTTCTGAAGTTGTTGAGAATACTGATAAACGTGCGATTAAGGTTTATTTTACATACTTTACATCTTAATTTAAAAACCTTGTTATTTTAATTATCAGTCCATGTTGAAGTAGTCATTGTTAGACCATTATGGATGTTTCATTTCAAAGCCAGGAGGGCCCCTGCCGTTCTAATAAGTTGTTCTGTTTTCTGCACAGGCTTTGTGATGGACAGCCACCTGAACAGACACACTTATGGGTTTATCCAGAGTCTTCTTGTCCCGTTCTACCTCCACTTGGGTTCAGCTTGTGCGTTCTTTAACCTCACCATCTACGCTGTGTATCATCCCAGCGACATGCTGGATGACAGAGAAGCCTTTCAGGTGTGTTGTTTGTTCTACATCATAACTTTGCACAGAACCCATGTTAGAACATTTCTTTAATCTTAACTTAACTTTCCCCGCCAGATCTTCATCTTCTTTGTGTCGGTGACAGTTGCGGCTGTCAACGCCCAGTGGTTTGGCCAAATGACGTCCGAGATCATGGCAGACATGCACCTTATTGAGCAGGCCTGCGGATTGGGTCAGGATATTGGCCTGTCATCGAACCGCGAAGCCTACGCCAAGCTGTCTGAGACAGATGTCAAATACAGACACCTGAGCAGCCGTCTGTGGCTGTACAGACTGCTGTCCTCGCTCTGTAACCTCTGCTGCATAGGCTGCAACTTCTACAGTCTCTGTTACATGGCTGAGAACCTCGTCGCACTGTAACAGCCACACAGCAGGACTGTTAAATCGTTGTCACTCCCTTGCAAATCCAGTAACTCAACTCAAGTCTCTGTAATGAGTAATGCCTCACCTTTCGCCTAGTGTGGTTGAGGTTGGTGGCGGCCTTGAGATATTATTTTATCTTTACCCTTACAAGATGGTGCCTTTCAGGAACCCAAAACACGAGGAATGTTTTCAAATGCACTGCACCTTGTTTTTTATGTTAGTAACAGAAAGACACCTTTTTTAATGGAACTGCTCTCATGCTGCTCAGTCCTGCTCTTCCTGTTTGGGTGGAGTTGGAATACGTTGCTCACAGTGCAGTGTCACACGTTTGTCTGGCTTACCTTAAGTTAACCTGTGGGGCTGCACTAACGTCACAGTGAAAGTTTGTGCTATCTTCAGCTCTCCTTGCTGCTGATAATAAAAAGAGCAGTTCAAACACTTACTGAATGGTATACAATCAATACTGCTTTTAGACCACTTTCACCAGTGGAGTATTTATTGGTATATTGAAATTAGAACGAATTGGTGATTGTAAACATTTACAGTGTATTGATTTGTAAATGAGCAATAATGCTGATTTTATAACGTGTTCTTGCACAGCAGGTTGGTCTTGTTTTGAGAGTGTCCTCCCAACAGGTGCTATTGCTGTTATCAGTGTCCTCTCGGAAGACACTTGCTATTTTATTGATGGGCATGAACTTGTGGTGGTGAAAGGGATCCGAATGATTCGTTTATTTGAGCGGATTTGATGGTTGTAGTAATCTCGTGGATTGTGCATTGTTTCAGAAAGTAATATCGAGGCATGTTTTTTGGGATGGTAGAAAGTATAGTTTAGACTTGCTGAGATGATGTGAGTCTATTTGTGATAATAGTATGGAGACTGGAGAAAATCAAGGTGGGACATTATTTTTCTGAACGTATTTATTGTCCCTGTATAAAAATCTTTGTGTAACCTTGCAAGTGTAGTTTAAAAAAAAAATCCCACCGTGACCTTTTGAGGGAGCTGCGTAGGTCTATTCAGAGACCTGAATGATATGTGTGCACTCAAACATTTTATTAATCATCCCAGGGTGACAGTCATGTATGTTCTTACTTTGTGTGCCTCATATTAAATGTATGTCAGTCAAACACATTGGTTTGGGAAAGACAATGATTTTTGATTTGTGCTGAAGCCCTGTGCCCTGCAGCTCTCAGGTATCGGGGCTTTTTAAAGTCAGTTTGAATATCTTGTTTATTTCACGTATCAAGCCGGGATGATCTGTGGTGAATTATATATTTTGTGATCTTTTTTGCACATGTTGAATTTATGTTAACAAACCCCTCCATGCCATGCCGGCTCATCCTTATTGTTAAATGCTTAGGTGAAACTCTTTAAGGATGCGTTTCTTCTGTTCTTCTAGTGTAGCCTGTAATACATGTCCTTTAAACCAAAGTAGAAAAAATTGTATCGACACCCACGGGAAGTCAGGGCAGAGCTGAGTACAGATTTCTTGTTTTTCTTTTGTTTGTTCAGACTGATGAAGGTGCTTAACTGTGTGCCAGTAACTGGCAAAGACAATGCAATATTACTTGGTAGTTGTTTTAAACTGTACACATACTTTTTTGTTCTGTTGCCTGTTATGTCGGCCAGTTTAAATTAATATAAGATTTTAAATGCAAGTCATCTTGTGCATAAACATAAAAGCTATATTTGGATGTGAACTTTTAAAACACCCTTTGACATGAATTGGTGGATATTTATGCCAGTTTATTAATGATATGTTTGAGACAATGGGTTCTAATTGATCATGTGGCTTGTGTAATACTGTTTTGTAATGAATGTAAGTGGCCTGAAGACCAGTGAGGTCATGAGCTGTTTATGGTGGTGGGTTTGTATCAAAGATGTTTTGATGTTTTTTTTGTATAAAAGATATTATGACTTTCCGCTTGAAGTTTGTCTGGGTGTTTTACATATATTTTGGGTGAAACATAGGATTTGAAGCCCTCCATACAACATTCAATGTGTGTATGTAGTAGAGTTGGGTGATATGGTAAAATCTGAGGTAACGTATTAAATTATGGTCAAATAAAAAGTGTCTGAAAGGCCACAGCTGGACCAAGCCCCCAGGAAATGCGCCGGTCATTTGAAGCCAAGCCCCAAACTGTTTTTCTGGTGCATCTGGTGGTTTTATACCCAGAACCTTTTTGGCTTTGTGTGCCACTGACCAACTTCTGATAGGAATAAACGGGGACAAATCTCTGACGCTGTATCCAGTTCTTTGTACATCCATGAGCTGCCCCCTTCATCTTTATACAGTCTACGATCCTGACGCACACATTAATAAACTAATACACACACTAAGTGGTTCTCCTATCTATGTAGGGACTTCTATATAGATACAGACAATTCTTTGTGGGGACTTGTACTGATAGATACTGACACAGACACACACTAGTTTTCACCTATCCCCAGTAAGTGGAGTGGGTCACACTACTGAAATACATCATCCATTCATATGGTGTTATTTGCAAGTTGTTCATAAAGTGGCCCAAAGAACTCATCTATGTGTAGGATTTAAAAACGTATGATTTTGGTGACCCCTAGTGGCAGTAATCTTTCATCAGAGCCTGAATGTAGCCCTGGTGCAGTCTAATTTAAACCTGTGGTTGGGAACCAGTGCGATGCCATGTTTTGCCAGATATGACAGAAGGGGGAACCATTGCCCTACTGTAGTTTATTTACAGCTGTATAATACAAAGAGCCTCAGCTACTGAGCTGTGTGCAATTAACCACGATTGCGCAGCATTAGAATGTCTAAAAATAATTACAAAATGTTCATAGCTTTCCTATCCTATTTAAATGAGACCAACTCTGGTTATTACAGGACAAAGTTACCCAGTGAGTTTAGATAAGACAAATCCCAAGGAATACTTTGTCAACTGTTTTTTTAATGTAAAAATACACGGCTACAAATCCATGGTTCCTGTGTTGGAGATGAGATCAGCATCAACAATTCACAAGCCACTCCCCCTACAGAATGAATATTAGTCTAAAAAAGTAATAAATATAAAATGATAAAGATGTAGATACAAAAAAAAGTAAATACTCATACCCGACTATTAAAGGTTTAGAAAACCAAGTTTCTCTTGTAATATTAAAAAAAAACCTAAAACATACATTTCAGGAAAGTATGATAATCTCAACAGTAAATGTAACAGGAGGTGAGGCAGAGCAGTTTCACCCTTTCGCAGGTTTATCCTCAGCTAAAAGTGCGATAACATAGTGTCAAGAAAAACAAAAACAAATCGATCCCCTTGTACAAACTACAAGTAGTTTGTAAATTCTGCAGAGAGAGATCCAGTTACAGCCTTGGAGAGTCCAACAACCGTTCTGTAATACTGAGGGAACAAAATGTAAACCGTCATCTTAAATGATCTCCCAGAAGGAGGCAGGAACGTTAATTAAAGCCACAATCCGTGATGGGAACTGACAGCCCACTGCCCATCCACTTTGGTTGTTTGAAGGATGAGGTTAGATCACTGTTCCTTACCGTTTGTCTGGAACAAGCTTATAACAGTGTTTGCGCAAAAATCAAAAAGAAATGTACTAAAGACTGAAACAAAAGGATAATGACAGTGTCAGTGCATCTCACTGTGCTTAGAAGGCATCTAAAGTTACATTCCTTGTAAACAGCAAACCAGAAAAGGCAATTAAAAAGAAATCCGTATTGTTCCTTTAAAATAACCATTACTTGATTTTCCCATGATTCGTCAGTACTTAAAACAATTGACACGTCAAGCTGCTGTGTCATCCAAACATTGCTTCTAACGTTCAGTTTGTCTAAATATCTGGAAATGTTGTAATATAAATAATATTGGTTCCATGTTTCCCTTCTCAATGCTCACATGTACAGTATCAAAATACAAATATTTCAAAATAAAAAAAATAAAAAAAAAAACTAATCAACCCAGGCCCTCTTGAGGGTCAGTATCCATGGCAACAGCAGGAGAGTCAGGCTGACAGCACGTTTCCGTTTCCACAAAAACACAGAAAGGAAGTGTCTGCAACACCACTGTCATCAATACCACATCTCCGCTGCTAAAATACTCCATAAATAAAAGTTGTACCAAAAACAGAGTTTTCCCATTCAACAGCCTGAAAATAATCAAATCCAGTGTCTTCGTCATACAACCACTTTGCCCTTGATGTCCAGCTTGGTGCTATCGCTTGCTTTGTTGGACTGCTCCTCTGTGAGAGTGATGTAGGAGTACACCAAGCTGCCTGCAATACTGCAACAACACAGACAGCAACTATGTTAAAGTACTTCACACACAAGAACACAAAATGAAGCAGAATACATGTTAATGTTTGTGTTCAATCGGGCCATCTGATAAACTGGCAATATAACAATGTTTAGAAACTTGGAAAACTTTGAACAGTTACAGTACAAAAACTTCCATTTATTGACTGCAGGCAAAACTGCAGACGAGACTTGAAAATCATGTTTCCATTTGTGTTAATCAGCATAAAAGGTGAACATGTTGCAACACATCAATCACTAAATGTATCATATTTACCAACAAGATCCAGCAAGCACACATACATTCCTCCAGCTGATTGGCACATTAGTATCAGTGATATCTGTCAGCACAGAAACAAATAGGAGGACCAGACTGACTCAGTGGTAGTGGGAAAAGTTCCCTTACTATCTCAGCTGCTGTCTACACCTGCACCTATTTAAAATTTGACCTGATGGTGCCACTAGGTGAAAAGTCAGGGCATCACCAAAGTCATTAGGATTCATCATCTAGAGACCATGCACGTCTGTACCAAATTTCATGGCAAACCATCCAATAGTTGTTGAGATATTTCAGTCTGGATCAACAGAGCGACATGCCATCCATACAGCCTTGCTGGTAGTTTGGCTAAAAGCAACACAATATGATAATGCGGAATTCACGGCTCCCTCTCATACTCAATCTGTTGTGCGACTATACAATGTGAAATGTACATGCTGGATTACCAGATGAGTGAGGATTTGAGTTGGGGAAACATTCTGGCCCCCAAAACAACTTGCGCTGGCCCTGGGTGTATCTGAAAAACAATCTATCCAGACATTTGAGCATACATTAGAAAATAAACCTGTTGTTTCCTACCTGATATTCAAACCTATGAAGTTAGTCCAAGAGAAAATGTAGTCTCCACTGAACACCATCCCAATGTAAGTCACCAGGACATTCTGCAAAATGGAGAAAATATTAATTAAGCTGTGTTTTGTGTGTTTCAGCATATTTAAAATTCACCAAATCTGCAGCTTACCTTGATGCAGCCCACTATGGTAGTTGTTAATGCAGAGTTGTATTGCGTACAAAGGACAGTGGAATACATCAGAATAAACCTGCAAAACAACCATGGTAACATCATTTGCATGACTCAACACTTTTTCCAGGATGAAGTCAGATTTCACAATGTTAATGCAACATAGTCAATAGACAAAGGGTCATTGTGAGCTTCACACTCAGTCAAGCGATGGCCTAGAATCTAGATTTCAGCCACTGATATGACAGAAAAACCACAGACATTTGGTATAATGCAGATGTTCCATTCTGGGAAGAAACACAATCCTGCTTGCCGCACATAAACCCTGGCCTGTATTCTTACCCCATGATGCATGAGAGGATGAATTGGGTGAGGAAAAATGCATCCGACCAACCATCATATTCCACTGCCTGACAAGAGGAGCACAGCGTAAGAAACAGAACTGTACGAGTGAAAACACAAGCACACACGGACATGAAAAGCATACAGAAAAAGCAGGAGTAAAGCTAGACAAGTGGGCAATTATGTTTTAAAAGAGGATTTGAGTTTAAAATATTCAGTTTGTTTAGTAAAAAATTCAAGACACTCCTTATGGACATGTCTGGTCTAGTATTCAGAGAAAAAAGAAATAACGATTAACTGTGCGCTGTAGAGCAAAGCCACTGATACAATGAACACTTACATACTTAATAAATGCAACACAGAGTTTCCAATAGCTTAAAAAGGTAGTAGTCTGTATCTCTACTGAGGTTCTCCAGTCGAGGGAGGTTGTAGGCGCTGCTGTAATAACTCTGCTAGGTGCATAATAGCAGCTTTGTGCCTTTCTGGCTGCTGGGCCCCAGCTGGGCAAACCAGACGCTCTCTGCCAACACTCACCAACAAACAGGCAGCTCATGTTTGCGGCACACACCCATGCTTACACGTATGTGCACTCACTTCCATTTAGGGTTAAACCTTGCAATGGCTGATCAGTACCAATGCCATAAACTAACTACAGAGACTTCACTTGATGGTTTAGAATTCAAAAACTGCCAAATCTAATGAATTCAATCGACCATGAATAAAAGAGGTCTGGAGGTTTGAATGAAGGTTATTTAGAAACAGAGCAACAGAAGAGTCTGCTTACCTTCTGCACATCTCCAGTCACATGAGCCAAGAGTAGAGTAGGAATTATCATAAATAATGCATTATAATACAACAATCCATACTTTCCCAACTCCTGTGAGAAAAAGCATAGAAGCAGATGGGCAGGGAGCAACGGGAAGATGAAAAAGAAGCGGAGCCAGAACAGAGAGGGTTATTCACAAGTCGTTCAGTGCATTCCTCATTAACTAGCATACAGATGTCATGCATGGCCAGCCCCACTGCACTACCTAGAAACCTCTTGTTTGCATTTGTCTGATTCTGTTTCATGTGGCCACACACACACACACACACACACACACTTCTGTCTTGCTCAGTATTAGCAGACGCTGCTCTACAGACATCGCAGCCTAAATCTGGACCCAGTTCTGCCTCTGCTGTAATGTGAGAGCTGAGTGGCCTGCTGCTCATGTGACATACAAAACTGAAACAAGCTACAAGCCATTTCTGACTCCACAGTCAAACTGTAATTAACCTGACAAGACATGTATACAATAAATGGTGAAGTAGCACAAGTTTTAGAATACACCAGAGTCACAAATCATACTTTCTCTGCAAAATCTGATTCAAACAGTGATAAAAAGAACCAACTCGTGGTGTTTGTGTACACTGAGTTCCTTTAAGCCAGACGCTTAAGGACAGTTTGGGTTCTCTAAATTCACCAAAATCAGCTCAATGCCAAAAATAGCTCCCAGCCAACAATGCTTACTATTCATCAGATGGTGCTGCCACATACCTTCGCATCCAATTTTTGTTTCACATAGGCTCCGTTGGCTGCAGTCAGAACATCATTCAGGAGAATGAACACGTAGCCTTGCAGGTCAAAGGACAAGTCAGCACTACGGAACAGAGATCAGAGAAAACAGAAGAAAGTATAAATAAGTCTTCTGTCTCTAACGATTTGGCTTTTGGCATGCTCCGTTTCCGCAGGGCTCCTTTAACTACAAATATACAACATGTGTCTAATGGCTCTAAAGACAATATAACTTAGGTGAGGACATATATCAGGACAGGGAAACCCTTTGTACAAAGATAATTCTGGTTTGGTTAATAGCCGGGACACCTGGACTTTACTTACCTTGCAGCTATAAACGCCCCGAGGATCATTGTAAATACTGTCAGCTGGACTGGCCTGGAGAATTTCTTTCTGTCAAAGGTCAAAGAAAGTACAGCAATGAAATTCAATCTGGCTGCTTCGAGCTCTAAATAAAAGCCACAAATACAGTGCAAAGAGGGCACGCTTGAAATGACTGAGAAGTGGGTTATCCATTTTGGGCAATCTTACTTGAGCAGTAATCCCTCAGCCAGCATTGTGAATAAGATGGAGAACCTCCTGAGGACAGTAAACATCGGCAGACTGGTGGAAGAGAACATGAATTGCTTTAACTTGGCCAAACATCAGCAGCCATGCCCGATGAGCTCATGATGACACTGTATCAAGGTCCCTTTAACAGCCATTTAACCTAAATAGTTCAGATCTGAGGACTTACTTTAGCCTTTTGGTTCCAAACAGACCAGTGATTTGATTTCCCACATAAAGGAGAGGTAGAGGAAACGCCTGTAAAACCAGGTAAACATAAATATTTGCATATTGTGGGAAAAACCAGAGTGGTCATGGTGAGCTGCAGATCATTTTAGAGACATGGACAGGTAGCCTCACCTTGCGAGGTATGCTCTCATCACAGTCTGGGAAGCTGATCACCCTCGCAGCCTTGCCCACCCACAGCACAATCACTGTGGCCAACATCTGCGCGCGCACACGCGCACACACACACACACACACACACACACACTTTAACTCTGCCTGTTTTCAATGAGTGGTGCGTGTTTGGAAAATCACTGCAGAAAGAGGGCAAAGCATTCAACTTACTTGTCCAATCCCGACACATATTGACGAAGGGAACCTGGAACAGCAGAATTGAGTCCCCGTTAGTCCCAGTCAACAGAACAGCTTAGACGCTGAGCACACTGTAGCTAACCTCGTACCTAACAGTTGTGGGTTACAAACAAAGCGTCCCGAAATGCTACAGTATATGAAGCTCTCCTATTTCAGCATTTTACCGCTAGCCAAAAGTTAACGTTAGCTAATGAGCTCCAGCGTGCTGGCTCCGCTATTCAGCCAACACAACTTCCACTTGCTAGGTTAGCTAACACGGTAGCTCTTCCACTAACGCTATAACCGTAGGACGCGTTAGCAAAACCGTTACCTGTAGTTTGTGAGGACACTTTTGTTCACCACGACGATGAGAAACGAGCTCACACCGTAAAACCCAGCAGCAAACAGCTTCACAAACACTGTCAGAGGTTTGTCCGCCATCCCCGACAAGTTCTCACTCCTCTGTGACTGTCGGCTCTTCCCCTGCCATCACTTCACTGGCTCACCCACACGCGCACGCGACACACACACTAATGCACGCGCACACAACACGGAGACGTCGACGTTCACAACTTCCGCCTCAAGTCTGAACATCACACAGCATTTGACACATCGGCATCGCTATCGCGAATCTGGAAATACGAGAACTGGTACTCACACATGCAACTGAAAATAACAACTACGCATTGCTAATTTGTTACATGTGGGAGTTGGAAACTTAAAGCAGGAGCTGGATGGAGATAGTTATCTTTTCTGCAACTTTACTATTCACCTATACATTATTGTCAATGCCACTTTCTGGCTTTTGACCTTACTTGTGATCTATATAATCCAATCATAATTTAGGAGGTACATCCATTCATTAGACAGTCCTAACTGAGTTGTTAGGACTGTTTTAGTGTGCTAAATGTTATGTTGGAAACATGTTAGCTTTATGTTATGTACTTAAACTCAATTACATGAATTACATTTTCTTACCTCCCACAGCAAACTAGTCCTCACCACCTCCGTGGCCATGTGTGCTAAACTGTGCCACCCAGAACATGATGTGCCAACAGCTGAACCGTGCCAGCCATCTTTCTGGGACAACCAAAACCAGGGGGTATTCAAACAGGGTGCACTTCACAAGAGGGGTGGTTGAGGCCTACAACAACAGGGAAAACACATCTTGAATGTACTACAACAACAGTACAGACAACAACAGACTAGACAAATAGCATATTGATTAACGCTGCTTCAGTCACTTAATGGTGGCAGGTCGTTTGGGGATGTATAAACAAATAGCCTCCAGTCTCTTCCTTTGTCAAAATGAGGTTTTTAGACTAGGAGTAGAAAGGACTTGTATCGTACGTCTGCCTTTTTTCAACGATCTTCTACACAAGTGTCATATCAGGTTAATGTGTGGTGTTATACTAATTACTGTGAAACTGAAAGAAAATAACCACATTAGCTGGTATCCCTTATGAGGCAAAACAACTTTTTCTTTTTAGATTTCCAGTCAGGTTTCAAAGTGTAGGTCCAATTATCCACAACTCCACCTAATACTTAAAGATTCCACTTATACTGAAACACAAGCTGTAATTTACACAAAACTAGTAAATATAAACAAAAGGACTGCAACACCAGGCATTACTTTCATTTCTTTTTATAGTCACGTTTGCAGTAATGTCCGTCTGTTGGTTGGTAGGGTTACCACTTTGGTTCAGACTGAAATATCTTGACAACTATTGGATGGATTGCCATGACATTTCTACACATATTCAAGGTCCCCACAGGATGAATTCAAATGACTGATTCTCTTGCTTTTTATCTAGCCCCACCAAGTTCTGACTTGATTTCACTTAATGGTCATATTTCTCTGAAATGTGTCTTGCATCACAAAGCATACACTGTGTCACTTATTCATCCCGATCTTTCATCTGGATCCATCATAAGGTCACAATTTCACTTCACACAAGTTAAAAATCAAAAAACTAATGACATTCCCATCAGCCTCAGCTGTACCTTGTGTTTATCGCTAATTAGCTAATGGTACATATTAACTGCTACGCATGCTAATGTTAGCATTTAGCTCAAAACACTGCTGTAGATAAGTATAGCCTCAGCGCTGCTAGCATAGCTCAAGATCCTAGCTTTGTTTCTATTCACACTGTATTTGAAGCTCAACATGTATTGACTTGTGTTTTCATGCAATAAGAGATTAAACATGGGAACTACAGAAACTGAACCAGAATAAGTTATCTAAAATAAAAGCCACATGCATACAGCTGCTGGTTCAGAGTACTGGCACCTTTTTATTTCTATAAATTTTAATTCAAGCACCAGTTTATATAATTTCATCCTTAAACTACCAACTACCATCCCCCAAACCTTTGAATCCAGTGGGGGTATGTTTTCATTTGAATTTTTATTACTCTGTAGTCATTTAGTCGCAGGAAAAGGAACATTTACAGTATATGTTATCCTGTAGACAGAGGGTGTTTTTAACCAGAGCTTTGGTCTAATTATAAATGACCAGTGAATGAAGGCTTTCTGACCTGACCTTGCAAAGGCCTGTGTGTATTTTGGCAGGTGGTTGTGGGATAAAATCCTGACGTGTCTCTGATAAGAAATGTGTCTCTGCATGTGCCACGTTGCTAAATAGTTGAGTGAAACCCTCATTCATTTCTTTTTGAAAAGACATCATAAGGGACACCTGATCTGAGCCATGTCTGGACTAAATGCATCTCTCGGATACTTCCTGGCTGTAGTGATTTTTGCAGCCTTAGTTCGAATGCTCCTTCAAAAATGGCCACGGTTTAGCTTTATTTTGGAGTTTGCATCCTCTTTTATGCTGGTGGCATGTTGGCTGGAGGTGCAGACCATTGTGGAGGTGGGTGAGTGGGCTGCGGGCTTGGGTCCTGATGTGACTGTAACCATTCTGTTTGTGGTGCTGCTAACCCATGGTGTTATCTGCAGTGGTGCGCCAGGGAATCCCACCGTGGATGTTTTAAAATTCCTGCAGCTCGAAGCCACCACCCTACCCACTCTACTTTCTGTTGCATCCCAGTTTCTTGGGGCCCACCTAGCCCTTCATGTAGCTGTGTACTACTGGAGTCTGGAGCTGACAGACATGCACATGATCAAAAACCTGATGTATAGAGAGTGCAGCACGTCTCTGCTGGTCTCTTTGCTCCAGGGTTTTTTCACAGAGTGTGTTTGCACGTTCATCTTTCACCTAATCTATCTAAACCTGCGACGCAGATCTGCTTTGATCCGGGTGCCCCTGATCGCTGTCCTCCTCACTTTCCTGTCCCATACAGGTAAGTTTAAGATGCAGCTGGCCCTTATTTTATCATCAAAGGTATAAAATCCATTATTATGAAGAAACGTGTTTGTAAATATGAGAAAAAAAGAGTGAAGAAAAATTAGTGGAATACAAAAAGACATTTTCATTTCAAAACTTTTGCCCACTGAGAAATGTGTGTAGACTAGACCAAGAATTTTGTCTGTTTCGTTTTCAATGGTATTGGTCATGCACGTGATCCTCGGCTTCAAATGTCCAATTTCTTGAAAGCATCTTTAATCAGTATAATAAAGATCAACTAATACAAATGTTTACTATTTTTGCAGCCAAAGGCTACACCTCAGCTTACATAAATCCTTCCTTGGCCTATGGCCTCACCTTCCACTGTCCTGGATTTACCTTCACAGAGTATGCAGTTGTCTACTGGCTGGGCTCTTTCACAGGTAAATGACATTTAAATGAAATATATATGCACTCCAAGTCAGTACTTTCAAAGTGAACAGGCTGTTTACGGTGAATGTTTGTTTTGTAGGAATGACTCTGGCTCTTCTCCTGTACATGGGCAATATTCCAAGGATTTTTGCCAAGAACCTACTATACTTTCAGAAGACACGTTTCAGAGTGCCAAAAGGGGACAAAGGAGAAAAGAAGAAAATATAAAAAAGACAATCTGCATAACAAAGAAATTAATAAACCTTTTAGGAAAATACCTGACACAAAATGGTTAATGGTCAGGAGATATTTACCTCAAGTAACAGTTATATACAGTAACAGCATGCCTGTATAGAAAATGTTAACTATTATGGATTTTAAAAAATTCCATTCTTGTCAGCTGTTTTCATAAAACCATTATTATCAATTAAGTTTTGCTTTTGGAAAAAACACTTTTTTAAATCAAAAACACAAAACAGTTTTTATTAAATCTACCATTTTTAGGACACCACATGGTGGCCATCTGATGGTAGCATTAAAAATTACAAAGATACTGAAAAAGGCCAAAAGCTCAATCAATCACTTCCTAAAATAACAAGGTGAAATGTTGGCATTCAAATAATATCAAACTACTTCCTCAGATTATGGATATATGTACACAACACTTCACATATTGTTCCCAGTCTGCAGAGAGGAACTGCTGCTACGTTCTGGCAGTGCTCTGGGCAGCACTGGTTTTAGAAGACTCATCAGGCTTTGTGTCTTTTAGCTGCTTCTTCAGAGAAGAGCCGGGATCTGTGAGTGAGAAAGAAGAAATAATAATGTTCAGTACCAAGTGTTTGCCCTTTTCAAGTCATTATTGCCTCAATTAGAGTTGAAAAATCTGAAATTGTTTTTAATTCTGAAGTATTTGGTAGCTAGCTCGGTAGCGACGCCTGTTTAAGCCTGTGGTGTATTTAATCTTTATTAGTTAGGGAAAAAAACAGGGTTTCACACTATGAATGTTGACACTTCAGTTAGGTACACTGTCGATGGTGTCGAGTTGAGGGTTGTCACCTGGCTTTCGTTGCTCCATCTGAGCCTCTGGACGATCCACCCATAAACAATAATCTGGATTATTCAGGAATGCCTTGCTCTGCCCACAGCTGAGGCACTTCACAACAGTAAAGCGAGTCTTGCGTTTTTTTCCTGATGAGACAAAGTCAACAAAAGGTTAACATCTCTGAACATGTTTCTTTACATTTACTAAACAAATTGAGTTTAAACACATTTTTAAAAAACTCAAGAACATCGACATTTTTTTACATTTGGTTTGCAATGCAAGGTAGCATGGGGAACGCAAACAAAGGAACCTGTGTCACTATATAAATGACAAGCACTGCTTACGTCGTTGTCTTGTTGTAGCCGTTACACCAGGGATGAGTAATGAGCAGCACTTCTTGCATAATTGTCTCTTCACAGATGGGTCTCTGCAATAAAATGAACAGATGTTGAAAACCCTATTCATGCTTGGACAGGTTAGAGTTTAAGAATAAATTCTGGTGTATTTTTATTGTTGTGAACCAATCCCCTTAAAATACCAATTATCAACAGCGTGTTAGTCCATGTCTGTGGCTCATTGGTTCCAACTACAGATGTAATTCTTTTATAATGGGTCACAAATATATAGTTTCAGAATTTAGGGCTAATTTAAGGGTCATTTTCTATAACAGCTGGTCACAGTAGTTTTAAGTAAATGTTACTCAAACATGAGGAAATATTGCATTTGTTGAGGACTACGCTCCGCGGTAGATTAATATACATTACATATCCACACATATACTTGTTGCTCTAGTGAGTATGAACAGCAGACCCCAAACTACAGCACCTATGTTCCTGGTAATGAAGGGACCCAGTGCAAAAGTGTGGCTCCTTAATGTGTTGTAATAGTTTTTGGACAACGACTCAGTTCTTATTCATGAGAATAAAATATATCAGGCTTTAGCTACACATACAATACTTGTTAGTAGGATTCATTCATTGTTAGTTTTGGTCTTTCCGTGGGATTTGTTTATGTAAACAAGCTGGCATGTCTGTTAAAACAAAACTACAGAAAAATAAAAGTGTCCAAAGAGCTTAGTGTACCTGGATGTTATGTTTGTGTACATATATAATTAAAATGAATAAACAAACACCTCTGCATAACAGAGATACTCAACTTACTGTCTGAGAACTAAACGTCTTGCAATGGTCTTCTGTGTGAAGCAGTAGAAACGAGCCAGCTCCACATTCTCCGGGGTTTGAGATAAAACACAATGTGCAGCCTGCAGATGGATAAAACCTGGTCATTACATAGATAGCAATGTAGCTAGCATGTTAGCCACGTGACGGCTGCCGACGTCATCAAGCGACTGACTTTTATCTTATTTACTTCCTACCTGGTAAAGATAGTTCAGTCTTTGGTAAGCGTCTTTGTCTTTCGTGTTTTGTGCCATTACACACAATAGTCAGAAAGAAATACAGCAGCAGAGTTGTCCTGTTGTCACAGCGGATTTACTTTGCGCTACGGCAGCCTAAACTCAAGCCAAAAAAATTTTACACTTCCGGGGAAAAACTCCAGAATAAAAGCGACAAATAAACTCCCAAAATGATTGTCAACACACTTTCAAAATTAAGAAACGACCGCTCCTACATGCTAAACATGTTTCTGCACAGCGTGTAGAGAATCCAGTTATAAAGCCAACACTGATGATACATGAAAGTCGACTCAGAAGACAGGAAAGGTTTTTACTACTACATTGTGCCACTTATATTAAGTCTAGACTTATATTCGTTTCCCTGTGTGGCTTTTTATAAAAAAAAGGTGAGATTACTGCACACCAATCACTTTCACACCCAAATCACAAACAGTTGCATTTATTTGAGTGTGCAGACAAGTTTGTTAGTTAGTCGTCCAGAGAAGAAAAAGAAACCGTCAACAAAATGTCTTTACCAGCCTTTGACAGCTAACCATTATGATATGGCCAAACTAATTAAGTACACAATATACACATGGGAAAAGCGCATTTTAGTCCAGAAGAACACAAAGACAGAGTTCAACATACAATACTCACTTTTAATAACAACAATAAAGAAGAAAGTATAAACCCTGTCACTCTAACACTTTAATTTGCCTGTAAGGTGCACCTCTGGTATCAGGAGACTAAGGATATGGGGGAAGAACTGGTACAGTAGGTCTGTCAGATTTGGCAACCGAAGAACGACACAATCACAGCACACGTTCATGATGACAAATGTACTGAAATGTTTCATATAAAACCGGGAAGAGAAAATGTCCATAAAACACGAGTCAATGCGAAAATTGCAAGAGTGTCCATTGAATGAGACCGACTATAACAAGAAGGGAACAAATATGAAATTCAAGTATCAAAATAACTAAGACACTGACACGCTGAAAAGGTAAATTACAAAGGTAGTAAAAATCATGGGAAGAGAAACATTGACACAATCAATACATTAGGCAACATTTTGCATTTGTTTAAGGCAGTTGATTAAAAAAACTAAACAGAACTAGGCATCTTCTTCATTCCGAGTTAAATACAAGCCTAGCCCCAACTTACCTAGGAGATGTGATGTACAAAATAACTACGCCTTACTCTGAAACTAAGCACTTTAGTTTGACTTGTCTTCTGACGTCTGAGTGAGAATAGAGTTCATATGGACAGCGGTGGAGTTGTGCTCTATTGTTTTTGGTCTTCTTCACAGTGAGGTTTGTCAGGGCTTATAAGGCTGGTACATCAAGAGTGGCAAGTCACTCTCAGCCTATTGTCTGGCACAAAATCTAAATGGTTGGCACATATCCGTGCACAGCATGGGAAGGCAGGGTAGCTGGATGCATCAGCTAACGATTGCCCTTCATGGCCTCCTTGGCTGCCAGGATGAGAGGTGTGAGACTGGAGAGGGGCTTCGCCAGCTTCAGAAACGGATGCTGCACACCAGGGCAAAGATCCACAAAGAAGAGAAGAGGGGGTTGAAGGGAACCAGTGAATCAGATGCATATGTGATTAAAATACAAAAACAAAAGAAACATCACAAAGAGTTTTTAACCTGCAGCAGCTCTTTGCCTCCGCCTCTTTTCTCTACATCCATTTCCAAACAACGGGTGAGGAAATCTCTGAAGACTGGAGACAGCTTCTCAGGGTTCTGAAGCTCAGGAGTGCCGTTCGTGGCAATCAGGTATAACGCCTGCCAAGGTGGAAGAGATGAGAGTAAAAAGGAACAGAACTGTGAAATCTACTTTCAGGAAATAACACTCAAATGGTAGAGTGAGAACGTTTTAAAAGTCAGATCTGTTTTTAACTGCTCTGAACCTGTTGCACACCATTTTAACCCAGCATTCACACTTCAGCCATAGAGCCATTTCATTTTCTATAAACTGACTTTACAAAACCACACCTGAAACTGCAGGTGATACCAGATAACTGGTCTACAAAACTTGATTATCAACACAGGTGTGCTCTTTGCACTCCCACACACCCTTGCACTAGCTGTATCGCTGTTTACAGGTCCAGATAGTTTGGTCCGTGTATCAACATTATTACTGTTTAGACACACTTGGCCAATGAAGCTGATTTAATAGTGGTTGTACTAAGAAGTACAAAGAAGTAGCAGAAATATTTGTATCTTGACAGCTTGAGCTAAACACAAGTCAGCGGTTTAGTGCCTGGCTTACTCCTTGAATGCTGTTGTTGGCGCATGTGGACAGCAGGACAAACTCATGAGACATGTGCAAAGTTGTCATGCCTTTGTGTTGACTCATGACAGTTTAAAGACTGCAATTGTTCAGCAACTATGCCAAAGTCAGACACAAGGAAATCATTGATCACTTATTATTTTAACTTTTTGAAATAACATTAAGATCATTACACTGTGCCTTTGACTTTTGTTGCAAGTATTCTGGAATGTTATAACAAATGTATTCAGTGTAAAGACGATTCAACTGGGAGAGCTTCAAGGCACAATGTTGGAAAAGAGCAACATGTAAATAAGACTAAAATAAAAAAAATAACCAAGCAGTAAAAAATGTTGTCACTCACGCGTAGTGGGTTCTCGTTCAGGTAGGGAGGCTCTCCTTCAACCATCTCGATGGCCATAATACCCAGTGACCAAATGTCGACTTTAGGCCCATAAGCCTTCCTGGTCACCACCTCGGGAGCCATCCAGTAAGGCGTGCCCACCATGGTGCTGCGTTTGCTCTGCTCTGGAGTGATCTGGGCACAGAAGCCAAAATCGGCTGTCGAGGAGATGGAGAGGAGTAAGTGCACAGTTACAGTGAGAGGACACAAGTTTAACAGGATGCCCCTCATAACGTCGGTACAGGACTTACTCAGCTTGACTGAGCCATCCATCCCGAGTAACACATTGTCACTTTTGATGTCTCTGTGAATGACCTGGTTTGCATGCAGGAATTCCAATGCTTGTAAACACTGCAGACACAGAGACAAATGGGAGAAGATGAGGAAATGTGGAGTTTTTGTTTTGCCTCTTACTTTCACACAAAGTGGGACTGGGATTCGATTATTATTTCTTTCATAAGGCCCTGGCTGTAAAGAGTGCAGAGTACCTCTCGGCAGACAGCAGCTATCTGGGCCTCATCCATACAGGTCTCTGTGACCACGTCTGTCAGCGAGCCACCAGCCAGATACTCCATCACCACAAACAGCTCCTCACCCATCAGGAAACTGACACACACACACACACACACACCATCATCATCATCATCATCATCATCATCATCATCATCATGCCTTTGTTTCCATCCATGCTTTTGTGACAACATTTGGGATGTCTTATAATTATCATCAGATGTTCTAGTGCCATGTTTTCAAAGAGTTGTCAAGCTGCAAGTTTACATTCATTCTTACCTGTCTAAAAAGTTCACAATGTTGGGGTTCTTCAACTCCTTCATCACTAAAATCTCATTGATGATCAGCTCCTTCTTCGGCTGCTTTTGTAGGTTGATCTGTTTAATGGCGACCTGGTAAACGGCAGCCGTGAGACACAAATGATGACGAATAACTGCTACTCAAGGGACCATGTTAGTATAACATTTGAATATCACATTTTCCAAACTTTCCCTTGGTCTAGATTATAACTACATATGTATTATACATTTTTTCTGCTTTCTCTAATCGTCTCATCTCTCTTAATATAAAAGCATTTAAAGCGAGACTACAAATGAAAAGTCAAATTCACCAATGATAAAACCCACCCATGCTCAATTCATCATACTGAGCAGTTTTGCTGATACGACCTTACTTGGTCTGGTATGACTGGTAGTTTATGCTGGCTAATGTTAGCCAACTTTAAATAGATATTGCTGTGCAACTAACAGCACTGGATCAGTTTGCTAACTTGATTACTCTTCTTTACTTGTGCTACTGTATGTTTTTACCATTACCTCATAATGCTCACTTGAGACCACCGTTAGAAAATGTCACTTTAAAGCTGGATTTCTTGTAGAAAAATGTGCTATATAAATACAACTAACACAAATTTCGTGTGTCCATTTTTATGTAATAAACTCCACTACTTTACGCTGTTGTGTCCCTGGTTAGCCTTTTTATTATGCATTACGCAGTCACTCTTTACCTCCTGTCCTGTGGCAACATCAATTGCTGTGAATACTGTTCCTGATGCCCTGCGACAAGAATCACACCAGCAATTTATTTCAATGCACATTTAAAAAACAGTCCACTCAAATTAGTCTGCAAATGTATCGCACACAGATGCGACATGATGCTGCGTTTGTATATGACCGGCTGAGAAACACTAGAATAACAATACTACTATAGATCTGTCTCGTAGGACATTTAGGATCATAACCCCACACTGATGTTGATTATGATGAATAAAAATGTGATATGTGAAAAATGAACAGATTTCGTTGAGAAAATGAAAGCCATATTAGTATCCAAACGCAATATTACACAATACACATAAAAACTTCAATCCTATCACACGTTCTGAATGCATCTGGTGGATCTGCACTCACCCCTGACCAATCTTTTCATATCTGGTGTACTTTTTCTTTGGATCTCCGATGCTCACTATGGTTCCTGCGAGCCAGATAACAATCACAACATGTAAAGGTGACAGGTGGGATTCAAACTGCTGTATTGTTGTGACAACATATTTGTGAGACTAATGATGATGAATGAGATTCATAATTTACTTAGTTTGTCCATGATCTCCTCATCCGACATCTTGCCCTTCTTTTTCTGTCTGTCTGCAGCTTTGGAGGCAGAGTCTCCGTCCACACACGTGCTTGGAGCAGGGATGGGGTCAATGACAGAGCGAGTATACACCTGTACAACACAATAACCAAACACAAATCAATCAATCAATCTCAACTTCACAAAGAATGCCTCAGAGAGTGAAATATATAAAAAAAAGAAGTCTTTTTTTTCTGTCAAGTGACTTACACTCTTTGTGTGTTCTGGTCTTGGTGCCACAATTGGAGGAGGCGCTTCGTCATCGTCATCATCGTCAATGTCTCTGATATTAGGAGAAGAGGGTTCTGTGCCTTTTTTGACAGGCTAATTTAGAGGAAAAGGAAATGTTGTTAGCCTTTTTAACCCTTGTGCTACCTTCGGGGTCATATTGACCCAGTGGCCCATTGTTTTTACCCAGTGTCTCCTCCAGAGGGTAGCACAAGGGATAAGACAAAACATAGTGTACATAAAACAACATGTGTTTGGTTTTTTATGTACTCACAGACTGAGGCCCTGGGGTGAATGCGTCTTTTTCTATGAATGAAGAAAACAAAGATGCAGAATTAGAAATGTTTTTGTAGTACCTGTAGTCACACATTAAACTAGATGTTCTTAAAGGGTTTTGTTTCAAGGCTCATTGCACTGCCTGGTCACTCAGTGTTTTAAATAAGATGATATTGAACAAATTCCTCTTCATGAGAAAAGAAAATGTTACTTGAAGACAAAAGGGAAAAATTATAATTTTAGGCAATAATTAACTTGTACCTACAAACATGATGGAGTCTTTTACTTATATTTTCTAGCTGCACAATCTAGCAACTTTTTAAGACCAGTTCCCTCCACTGGAAGAACTGAACAACCTGATACAAATCTATAATGAATGAACTAACTTAACGTCACAATATATCTTCAGGACTCACCAGAAGATGAGAAGCTGAGGTACTTCTGACGGCCGTTCCCTGTGGAGTCGTAGAACTTGAGAATTTCAAGCACCGCCTGTGGGTTTTTCTTCTGCTCTGACTTGGTGATGTTTGAGGTCTGGAGTAGTCGAGCCCATTGCTCTGGCATACCCTGTGTATGGCAACGATGACATGGTGTCAAAATGGTGCAGAATAAGATGTAAATGTGTCAAAAAGCAGGAAAAGAAATGTACTCACAGTGAACTCGCCTGTGACGGCATCAAATCCAACATGTATGGTGTGTTCAAAATCTGAAGGTGGAGAGATCTCTGGTCGTTCTTTGTCTCTGTCTTTCTTTCTACCACCTGAGAGTAAACAAAACCTTATGGAAATTATACATGGCAGCACTTACACTGATCACAAACATACGAATAACTTCAAAATTCAACATTTTTCTGCCAAACTCTTCGTCCCACCTTTTTCAGCCCCAGAGAAGATTGAGATGATCTTGTTGCGAGGTTTTCTCTCCTCAGGCACAGAAGGCAGTGGTTTAGAGCTGTGGTTAGCTGAGAGCGAGTCTTTGCCAGAGCCGGTGCTGAAGATGGTACTGCTCATCCTGACCGGAGGGGCGGGGGGTTTATCCTCAGGGTCTCCGTTATCACACATCGCTATGGGGTTTTGGGAGCCTGACGGCGCTAAGTGGGCACTGGGTGGGGGGCACAGCGGGTGAGGATGGACAGGGTGGCAAACAGAGAGGGAGCGGGGCAGCGCTCACATCAACATGAGGCACGGGTGTGCTCATGCGCTACAGGATGAAGTGCCCGAAAAAGACAGCAGAAGAGAAAGGAAGCACCAAGTGGTACCTGGAAGAAAATCAGACATTCATGAGATCATACGCACACTGTAATAGGGTTACAAATACAGCTTTACTAGAAAACAATTTAATGCCATTGCTATTGAAGCTGAAGAGTATGCAGTGACTTACACTCTTTGTGTAAGTTAGTGGAGCTGGTGTAGTGTTTGGTAATTGGGGAAGAGAGAAACACTACACACAATCCAGTCTTAATATACCAGTTTTCTCGCACAAATGTATATTAATAGCCACTATTTAAAGTACAAATACGAAGCCCATATAGTACATAAAGGTGGATGAGAGTGAGAGCAGGGACTGTATCATTTATAGTTAAATTAAAGAAGAGAATATTGTTAGTGGAGCGAAAACAATAACCACAGCTTATTTGGCACAACTTATTCCCCCTTCTAAAACCTTTGAATTGGTCTGAGAAATGTTGAAAGCATTTTCAGCAAAATCGTTTCTCCTTTGTGTACTTACCTATGTCGTAACTAAGAAAACTTAAGAGGAGCCCAGATGAGGGTAGAAGAATAATAGAAGTTGTTCTCTCCCAGTTTACCTAATACAGAAATTAAAATCTGGCGCTTAATAGCTTCTTCTTACGATAAGAAATGTCAACATACTAACATGTAGTCCGTTATTTCCCACATAACGGTTTTGGCTGTGTTCAAAAATGCCCTTCAAATGAGTAACAACAGGGGCGGCTAGCAAGCTAACGTTAGCATTAGGGAAACTACTTGGCCAACAAGTTTGCTAGCTATAAGCTAACGTTAGCATGACAAGCTATACTAACACTTGCTACCCGATCACGCTAACGCTAACCAGTCTGACAACGAAAGTCATGGGTGTCCCTCGAGAAATTAACGGTGCCAAAAGGCGGTTTGGACAAGGCTACAGAGGATGCAAAGTAACAAACTATCCAGTACCAATCTGCTTTATGTGCAGGTTAACGAAGACGACGCAGGGCAGCAGAGCTCACCGGAGGTTCCACACCAGTTATACTTGAATAGAACTTGATCCTCGACGCTTTGGAAAACGATTGTAAATCAGTTAAAATGACTTCCTCTGTTGCACGGGGCCTTGGTACAAATAACTTAGTAAAAACGTGACTCTAACTATTTACAATGCAACTTTTCTTCTGTCTTGTCGACCCTTGGATAATTCCGCTATGGCGAAAGGGAAACGGAACTACCGACCCAGCCCCAGTCTATTCAATAAATGTCTCAAGTGATATGAAGTGTGTGTGAAGTTTCTCTGCTATCTGTATCCAGCAAAACTGTACTGCAGTAGCACTCGCAGGTCTAATAACGTGTGTTTAACCATTGGGAATACTAAAAGCTAGAAACATGTCAAAACTTCAGAAACTGGGTGTTAGAAAGTAGAAGCAGATCGAAAAACATATTTGGTAATGTAGTTCAAAATGTATAATACCTGAAGAGGAGGCTGACTGAGACACACTGTCCCTCAGCTGGAATCTAGAAATATAAATGCCAGGCCCTGCTGAAGTACCTTTGAGCATTTCCTGTAAATTGGACTGGGGTATATTTTAATTGAATAATGCTCCATCAACACAGTGTACTATTTTACAAGCGTTTATTGCTGAAATCATACCAATACTGTGGCAGATTTATCACAGTATGATTTCTGTTAAACAACAACTGATGAATGATTTTGTGGCCCTAGCATCTAGAACAAATGTGACATCAATGACACAACTTAACAATATGGTATTGATATTGTAACCCACTGACATCCAGTTTTCTTCAATTTCCCCTTAAGATAGCTTTAAAGTTGGAAAAAACGCATCTGATTCCATACTGTAAGACAGTATATCTACATATATATTGTAAATCAGCTTGTTAATACTCTTCGTTGAAGGTACACGATGCTTACACTGGTGAAAGTGAGTGAAATATTCAAACCCTAGACTACACACATATGTACGTATGCATGCTGGAAATATTCAAAATGTCTTGCACCTCATTTTGTACACATTTCCAAATGATTCAGCCTGACATATCAGGTATATTTGGATACAATCGGGTCTCCACGATATTTTAAAGTTAAGTTATGCGGGCTAGAGCAATATGTGGCTGCACAACAGATGATGACAGCCTGTGGTGTTTGTTTTCCATATCATTCAGCTGTGCTGTTCTGTACCTGACCATGACCTCTGACCTTCTGGATTTCGGTGAACTTGCAAAAAAAAAAAAACATCCACAAAGATAAAAGAAAGTTTGTCACTTGAACACATTTGTTTTTACACCAATCCTCTACATACATTTACATTTTGTGCTTAATCAATGTACCATATTATGCAGAATGTCAAGATAAATGATTTTATAAATGAAGTACTGTAGGGCTGGGTATCAGTTTTTTTAACCACCCTATCTGCAGGGCTGTGTTCATGTAGCTTTAGGACCCTGCAATTATACTCTCCAATCCAACATTTTTTTGAAAAAGTGTCAAAGTGTCTTGAGTCGATGTTTCCACATGTATTTGGACAGTGCCACACAGCAGATCATTGTGACCAGAAGAGTTCCACTGCACACAGGCGTCACCAAAGACCCGTCACCAACTGGAAGCTGTAAACTCACGAGGTCTTGCTCCTACAGGATACAAAATATTTTGGAGCGATAAAGTAAATGGAATAATAGACAATATCATAAAAAGTTGGATGTTTTTTCCACCACGTTTTTGATTAGATTTATAGAATTCTACCTGCTGCTGCTGCTGAAGTTTAACCCACGGACATGTGCTTGAATCGTCATGAGTACATGGGGCATCTACCACAGTATGAGGCTCTAAGTTGTTGAACTGCAAACCTAGAAGAAAGACGTTAAGATCAGGACAAACAATCACTTCATTTTCCATCAGTTACATTTTACATCAGGTGTTTCGGACACAGGCCTTTAATAGTCAAGTTATTGTTTTAACCATATACACTACCGTTCAAAAGTTTGGGGTCACATTGAAATGTCCTTATTTTTGAAGGAAAAGCACTGTACTTTTCAATGAAGATGACTTTAAACTAGTCTTAACTTTAAAGAAAT
>JAVQJL010077772.1:0-20801 GCA_036024295.1 Nannoperca obscura
CCTCTATTTTCTACTGTTTATTATTCTTTTTTCAATAACTTTATTGAGCATTGTAACTGTATCAAAAAGCAATTTCCCTTCAGGGATTAATAAAGTATTTCTGATTCTGATTCTGATTCTGACACAGGACGTTTTCTTTAAGTGTTTCACTTCCAAGGGGGTTGATAGAGCCCAAACAAGGTAGTTGTGTACAATCTAATACTGTATTCATCTGGTAAAAATAACCAACATATTCGAACTCCCAAGTTGCACGTAGACAAACTAGAAAGTACCTAAACACATGAAATCCATCTGTTACCCCTTTTAACAGGGCAGGATATCTCCACTGTTTAGGCCGGATTACAATGAAATGAACTGCAGACATTAAAGGTCCCAAGAACATCAATCCTTGTTACTTTAATGGTAAAATGACTTTCCTTCTAAAGGTCACATTCCATTTCCAGTATATGTATATTTGCCATTCACTTCTATTGAAGCGTGCATTTCCTGTTTGGCAGGTCACAGTTCAACTTGACCTAGCAAATGTGATCAAAATGTGAGCAAACTGAAACACTGCTGTGCTGAGTCTGGAGCTTGTTTCTTCACATTGCTATACTCATACACTGTTGTGATTGCTCTGATCAATTTTTATTTATAACCTGAATCAGAAATGTCACATCACGTCTTTTTCTGGGCCTGGTGCCATACCTGTGATCGTACCTGTAATAACCCTTTCTTCTGGCCCCTAAAAGCCGCAATTTAAGCCTTAGACTGTTAGTTCTGTTTGAAAGCTATTTTGAATCATTTTTCTTTATAATCGTTATCAACAACTGTGCGTGTGTGTATCTGTGTGTAGCCCTGGCATAAAACCTGTTTCCGCTGCGCCCTGTGTGGTAAAAGCCTGGAGTCGACCACAGTGACTGACAAGGATGGAGAGCTGTACTGTAAAGGTAAACACACACAAACTCACACAACTACACACACATACTGTATATGGGCCGTGTAGATATTATTTGATTCAGTTGCTCTTCGTACAGACTGCTGCTGCCTTATACTTGACTGTACTTGAGGATTCTCCTGTCACTGCATTGACGGCACCTTGAAAGTAGATTTTGGTCACAAATATGGAAGTACAGCAGCACAGCACACAGTATAGACCACACACACACACACACAGATCAGAAAATCAAATCAGAAAATACTGTTTATCATTAACTTGTTTTCTGATCCTCAGTTTGCTACGCCAAAAACTTCGGCCCAAAAGGCTTTGGACTGGGGAATGCCGCCATGTTGGAGGAACCACAGTGAACACTTCTGGTTTTAAAAATCCTCAGACACACATTCATTGTGTCACACTGCAGCCGTTTCACTGGAGACTCAGCCGTTCCCTTTACACTGGATGATGTTTGTAACACATGATAGACGCCATGTTGGGCATCACAATCCCAGGCAGGTCAAATAACAGCACAGTCGAGAAATATTTGAATGTCACTATCATCTTAAACTGGGTAACAAGATGCATCATACTTACAATGGTTCATTTGGAGTACAAAATAAAACTATTTTGTTACCTTAAAACGTATGAATGGAGATTATTTATAAAAAATTGCCTTATTGCCTTATTTTAGCATTTGTGCATTTAAATACAGTCTGGAATCCATGTGTTTAACTAAATCCTTTGTACGTCACATACAGAAAATAGCTGCACTACTCATTCTCACGAAAACCCCCCCACTGATTTTGAATACTCCTTTTCTTTGTATCACTAATTATAGTTTTGATAATTACTACAAAAACGACTTGCACAACCCCTCTCCACAAATGTATTTCCTCCACTGCTTCCACCTGCTGTGAGAAGACAATTAGCAGGGTCGTGTTAAAGGTAATTATTAAGACAATCTTATTTACATTCATAAATATATCTGAGCAATAATTAATTTAAATAATCAAAGCAACAAGTGATATATATATATATATATATATATATATATATATATATATATAATTAACAAGTGTACCTATGCCCTCAGATTCTGCTAGAACCCTCTCTCCCAGCAATAAAAAAAAATTGCAGAGTGAGGGAAGGACTGTGGGAGGCATGGCAACGTGGCTATGTAGTATGTGGGACAGGGAACATGGGGGAGACATGACGTAGACAGGTCCCAACTGGTGGACTCCATGGCAGTATTGGCCTCGCAGGTTCATGGCGTGTTGAGCCATTTTCAACCCATGAAATGCAGATTTTTATACATTTGGTAAGAAATGTTAATATTATTATGCGTTACATCACAGTAGTCAAATCATTTAGTTTACAGCTCATAAACATGTTTAGGTTAAAGTAGCCACTAGAAAATTAAAATAAAGCACTAATGATCAATGATACTGATCTGGAAAATACTCATACAATCTCAGCTGTCACACCAGCACCAGGAGGCCGTCCTGGCTCATTATGTAAAGAGCCTGACAAAATCTGAAAGTAACCAATCCATATGCGCACACACCTGAGCTGGAACAAAGTCCCAAAAAATACATGCACGCTTTGTAAAATGATCAAACACCAACTATTTGTCATTACACGTTTGGATTCTGGCCACCAACTCCGGAGGGAAGTATCTGGCTCTTCAGTGGGTTTCCTCACCAGCTAGTCTCTAACGTTGTCTGTCTGCCGTCCAGGTAGCATGCAGTAGGTGTTTTTTAGAGCTTTCTGTTGATGGGAGCCGTGAACTGAACCACACAGTAAATGTACTGTAAAACCAAAACCAAGAGCCAAAAGTAGAGCTGCGGAGTTGGTGAGAATTCTCTTTGTACATGATGACGGAGTTGAACTATGTGCACAACAACCTTGAAATTTATAAGCCTCACCAAGGTGACATTTACTGATGCAGTGTTTCTGTTATATTGTCCACCCCCGGCATGTAGAGGCCCCTGAGTCCACACAGAGCCAGTTAAAAAGACAGGCACAACATTGCTTTATTGAAGTACTATAGTGGTCATTCATTATTAAACACATGCAACTGTTACAAAAGTCATAAAACCTACTGTATACACGTACAAAGATCCTTTTTTCCCCCCAGAACAGATGATAAAAAATAGGCTTGATGTGCTCATAAAAACATCTCAAAACTTCAATTACAATTTAGGCCTTTTAAAGGTTTGATAACCGTACCCAAATTAAAACATTTGTGATTTTCATTTCACTTACATTGGTCAAGTATAAGGCAGCAGCAGTCTGTACGAAGAGCAACTGAATCAAACAATATCTACACGATGCTTTGTGTTTTCCCAACTTTTGATACTGTGGTCTCTCTTCACAAGGAGCCAAACCGTAAAAAACAAAAAAACACTTTGTGCTTTTGGTCCAGAACCACGGTAAGAGTCTGACCCTTGATCCTGAGCGAGGGGGGGGGGGGGACAGGGAGGTCAGACCATGTCGGTGTGTCCGAACATGTGTTGGTCGCGGCCAGGCGGAAACTGCTGCGTCCAGTCGATGATGGCCGGTTTGAAGAGGCCACAACAACGCAGCTGGAAGAAGGACACCAGGTTCCGCACCACGCCCAAACTGCAGAGAGACGATGAGAGGTGATGCAGGAGCACTTCATCACTGTTGGACATAATACTGCCACTGCCGTTAAACCTTTTCATATTTGTATTTTTAGATTTTTGTGTGCATTTGTGCAAATTCACCTCTTTAAAGGACAAATAAACTGTTTTGAACTGAACTGAATTAAATTGTACTGTGTATCAAGTAATGGAATAATGGAAATCAAATCAGGACCACCGAAAATACACTACCTGAAATATGAAATGTGTACAATCTCTTTTCTCAGGATTTTGAAAACTCAAGCAGGTACAGCATGTGCTTTCAATTTCGTTTTTCAGATAAGCCATGTTCACAATAATCCCAATAAACAAAATGTATAACGTCCCGACATGACTGATTGACAGGATTGTTAGCCAAATAAAACCTTTAAATGTGAATTTGTCTGGAACTTCTCAGTTCATTCTCAATTTCCAAGGGGATTATCAACGAGCACAGCAGCAAAGTAGTGTTAGACTCCTGCTTCTTAAAAGTGACATATTTAGACTTTGAGAATAACATGGGCTTGAATGCCACCGTCTTATTATTATTTACCAAAATGCCTCAACAGCGCTCCTCTGTACAGTCATCGAATCAAACCCGCCTCATATTAGATAAACGGGGCAGGTCGGCTGGAAGTCTGTCTGAACAGGAGTGGGACCACAGATTCACCTGGTTCCCAGGCTAAGGGTAATTCATAATCTAATGTAGAATGACATTTCAAAATGTCTGCTCATGTTTCATGTCACTGAATTCTAGAAGTCCTGACACAAGAAGTTGTGAGATTGTGTGAGATATGCTGAGAAAAAGTAGTTAAATGGAAAGTGAGCCTCCAGGGACAGGTTTGCACATTTCAGCATGTATTTGGATATCTAGTTCCACATTCACAAACCTCTCAGTAGACGTCTGCAGACATCAGCTTACACATGTTCAGACTAGATTTGATTTCAATAGAGACTAATATCACGTTTGACCTTGACTGAAATCATAAAGATTCCCCTGCATCATAATTACAACACAGCCATTAACTAAAGACGTTAATCCTCTGACATTAAATACTGATTTAACATTGAACTGAAAGAAAAGGACTATGGAGCGTCACTGAAATGTATCAAAGGAACTCATTCATAATTCATATTTATAGGAAAGTAAAGTAGTGCACTAAATAATGACATGACTGATATCAACTCACTTGTATGGATTCTGTCTCAGGGGGACGGATTGTCGGAGCTTCCTCTGGTGGAGCGTCAGGTTGGTCCGCTCTGCTGTAGTCAGTCCCAGTAAGGCAATCTGCTCCGACAAAAAGGACAAAAATCAATCACCACACGAGGACAGAGAAGACTCACCGTGTTACACAGAAGATCAGTAGACCACAAACAGAATGACATTTCAGGCACTGGCTCAACAGGTTCGGCCTCTCTTGCCGACTCTCACATAAGCCAAGTTTGTATAGTCCCATGAATCAACTAATGCTTCATGCAATACATGACCTGGGAAACCAGAATATAAAATGTATTATTTTACATTGGCAGACTTTGTAAAGGAATTCATTGGACTACACAAAAGAAAATGATTGATGCCGTATTTTATTTATGAAGACAGATAATTCTGAGGCACATTGTACTCCTGTTCCCTCGTCTCAAACTCAGTGGGATTCTTGAATGGGTTTTTGGTTTGATGCCTGAAATAAGGTCTGCGGTTAACACAAGCTTAAGAGATTTTCACGTCTTGTTCTACGAAATAGAATCCATCAGTAAATACACCACTTGTGAGGTTGTCGGGGACATTAAACGTCATCACGCTGAACACAGAACCTCATCTACTCACTCGACCTCCTTTACAGTCTTGTTGTGTTTATACTGCAAACTATTCTCACTCCAACTTTCAAAGGCTTTTGTAGAGGAGGTAAAAGTATGAAACCAAATTACATTAGTGGTGGTGACGTTGAAGTCGTGACCGTGGTGTAGTTGGTTAACAGCATAACAACTCCTGGTGATTCTGTTTACACTTCAAAAATATATGATTTGTAAAGATTATCTTTCTGAATGAACATGTAAGTATCATAAAGTTTTGTTTTCCACAGAGCTTATTTTCCGCAATAATCCAAAACCTAGTGGAAAAATCCCACTGGCTACTGAAGAAATTTCTTTTATTTATTTATTTAAAAGTCATCCCTTCAGCACGCTATAGCTCAGAGGAACTTGGGAGCCATAGAAAGTCACCTGGTAGAGCTGCAGCAGCAGGATCAAGCCGGACCAGCAGGTGTGATAGAAGGCCAGCAGGAAGATGCCGAGCAGCCAGGGGGAGCAGTTGATCAGGGCAGAGACCACGCCCCACAGGCCCTGCTCCTCGTAATGCACACAGTGATTGGACCAGTCTGAAAAGACACAGCACGGGCATGTGTATCCACTGTACATGTAAAACAGATACTGGTTTTACACTGCATGTCAAGTCACTCACACACGAGACAGCCGTAGAACATCCAGGCTCCCATCAGCATGAGGGAGAGCAGAAAGAGGATGAAGTAGTGATGGTTTCTCGCACCTGGAAGGACACAAATGTGATGAGAGATTGCACATAGTTCAACTCCGTCATCATGTACAAAGAGAATTATCACCAACTCAGCAGCTCTACTTTTAGCTCTTGGTTTTGATTTTACAGTACATTTACTGCGTGGTTCAGTTCACGGCTCTCATCAACAGAGTTCAGCAGCATCAGCGAAGAAAGCTCTAAAAACACCTACTGCATGCTACCTGGGCGGCAGACAGACAACGTTAGAGACTAGCTGGTGAGTGTGTGTGTGTGTGCACTTCTGAGGGGGCTGGTACTGTAACAAATGTTGGCTAATATAAAAAATAAGTCAAAAGGCACATGTAACATCCGGCAATGGATTCGGAAATAAAGTTATACACTGTAATAATTGCAGCTGATGGTTGATGAGTTATTATTGTAGTATTGTACGAGTTATTGTACACTAAAATGTAAAGCGTTTTAAAACATTTTCTGCTATGCCAATGAACATGTGTCAGTGATTCACTCACTAATAATCTCTAATATGAACAGTTTCGACATGCTGCCACTTTTTGATTTGTGTTCACGTTTCTGTCGTCCATATTTCCAAAACACATTTATATGTGAAAGGAAAGGATTTGCTTCAACAGAAAATGAAACATTAATTTATTTCTAGTTAACTTAAATTAGCAGAATCTTTTTATAATCTGTTAAAAGATTTTGATTAAATCTGGTAGAAGGTTGTGCTACTGGACAAGGAACAAATTATTTTATTATTAAGGATTTCATAAACTACTTAAAAGGGTAATTCCAGTATTTTTGAACCTGGGCCCTATTTTTTTAAAACATATTTATGGCTTTAAATGAGTAACATGTACCAAAAGTTTAGAATTGGTCCAGTAGATCGCCTCAACTGGCAGCTGTTAAACGGGCTGCAATAGTTGCAACTTAATCCTTTGGGGGCAACTGCGCCCCTAACAGCGTGTCCACAAAAGTGCTTGTTTTGTTATACAAAATGTCGGACAACATTCTGGAAAGCATCCCTGCAGAAACAGACTGTTTGATAAAGAGTAAGATCCTTTCGTCTTCCTGCAACAGATCAACCTCTCACGAGAGTTCAGAGACTTTTCATTGAGTGAGACTTTCTGTTCCTGGTTAAACAAAAATGATCTTACTTTTTAACACAAAGGTCTGCCTCTGTAGAGATCCATTCCATAATGTTATGAAAAATAAGTTTAAATAAAGCCCAAATTTAAAAATACAGGAAATACCCTTTACCTTGATGTGAAATTAATCTGACACATACAGTAATTCCCCTGCCCCAGGCTATTTTGATGCAGTTGAAAGTTTCTAAAATACCAAACTTGGAGGATTCTTCATCCTTGTTCTCTCATGTTATTGTATTTTCTGGCCATTTCAATCTCTTGTTATTTGCTACAATCTGTCGTACCGATGCAGCCGTTGGTCCAGACGGAGTGGTGGTCCTGCTTCGCCACACAGGCATCACAGGTGAAGCAGTGGTTTGTTCTCATTGGTTTCTTTGTCTGTGAACAAAGCAATGTGAAACAGAATAGGTTCACTGTTTGTGTTGATGGAACGATGTTGTAATTAAAAGGCTTTGTTTAAATCTCACCATGCAAGAAGTGCAGAATATTCTGGGGTCCAGACAGCCGGCTTCAGCCAACATCAACACATTCTGACAACACAAACAAACAAACCTCTGCTCATTTGTGCAGAAAACATTTGCATGTAACGTATTACTGAATGTGTAAATCTTAATGGCCCTCCCACCATTTTCTTCTCTTCCTCTGAGGCCTTGACGAAGCCTGGGTCGGTCCTGCAGGTGCGGAGGTAGTAGTAGAGCAGAGCAGTGGCATTCAGAGTGAACAAGACCTGAACTGTCGCGCTGTGCCCATGTGGGGTCAGAGGTTAAGAAACTCTTCATTCTTCAGTTTGATCAAAAGGTTAACATAGCAAACGTTACAATAAAGTGAAGGAACATCAGCTGGTAGGTAAGAGAAACATCCACCCTATGACAAAAAAACTCGGAGTTTCAGGGAACGTCACAAATAGCTGTCTTGTAACTGTTTTATGGTGTCGTTTCCGTCGAGGAAAGGATATCTGGCAGGAACCAGAGGCACCAGGTGACGAGCATCCAGAAAACTGAAGCCATGAGAGCTGTAGCTGGTAGGAGAGACTGAAAGGCTGGACTTGGAAAGTTCCTGTTTAGACACAAACATTTCTTATTAAAAAACAAACAGTTTAATACATGCAGATGGAGTGCATGAGCACTGGAAATGAGCACTGTTTGTTTTATCTTTATTCTTTCTCCATTTATCATAAACAGCTCAGTGGAAATGTGTCCTCACCTCAAGGCCAGATTCATCACACCTATCACACAGGCCAGCAGGATCCCTTTGAGCAACCAGGACTCTGAGTTCATATCAACTATAGCGCCCACACTTCCAAACATGGCTGTGCAGATCAAAAACTGCAGAATGACCTGCAAAATGCAAACAGGAGATTTGTGTTTTAAGCGTGACCAAAGGTTTCATGCTTGTAATTTGAGATGGTGTGTGTGCGTGCTCTCTGTATACCCTGTATCTGTTGACGATCCGTATGCAGCGTGAGTTGGAGCGAATCCTCTCCTGTTTGATGTGGTTGAGCATGTGGACGAGCAGAGGGCTGTGCACCTGGTGGGCCAAGTCGATGGGTGTGTGACCCTGAAGAAGGAGCATTATATGAAGACATGCGTCACTGTTGATTGATTAACACTCTCAAACACACACAGACAAAGAAACGCCTGGACATCGTTTACTTGTTCTTTTCATCATTATCAAGTGTTATACATCATATGATTAAGAGGAACCTACTCTTTCTTTCTGGTGTAGTATAAAGTCACCAGCATACATTACCTTTGTGTGAGCACGCCCTATTTGACCATTAATTAAACGTTAAGTTATTTGAATAATTATAAATTACATTACATATTCTACAAAACTAGGTGCTACAGTGTAAATTCACAATGGTAGTGTTCATAATATTTCTGCTTTTGAAAACACACTGAATAACTGTTGCAAAACTCTCAGATTCAACCTGTGTCAAGGTCTCCACCTATACCACCTAAAGCTACAGCTGCTGCAGTAATATCTAAAAACTGCTAATTAAAGATCCCCATCAGACATGTTTTAAAACATCAAAATACTTTACTTTGAATACGATTTTATGTTCTTAACATGAAATCTGTTCCTTCTCCCTTGTTGAAAAATCCAGAATTTGTGAATGTTATTTTTTATTTCAAGTTTATCTGTGTGTTACAACATTTACAGTGTATGTGCACTGGTTTCAAGTTTCCACATCACATTTATTTAAGCAACCAGTGCACTTCAGAAGTTTCATTTCATACATTGCTGACAATAAGCTGGTGAATAGTGGCATGTGTGTGTTACTCATTGTTTGACAGCAGACTGAAAAACACTGGAAGACTTATTGTTTGTGCAGTTTGAGTTTAGTGAAGCTCACGTTGATGTTTTCTGCGTCCACGCTGGCTCCGGCCTCTAGCAAGATGTGGGCGGCGTCTACGTTTCCTGCCAGCACGGCGCAGTGCAGTGGAGTGTTCCTGTTCACTTTGTCCACAGCACTCACGGAAGCATTATTTTTTATTAGGAAGTTGGTGGGTTCAGGCCTAGGACAAAAGAACACACGTGTTGCTTAGATACTAGTGTCGGGAGCTTGTGAATGAACTTAATGATACTTAACCTTAACTTAGACTAACAATCTCCTCTTACCTCAAACTAGGATTAAAATGAGTGTTCAAAAGTTGTGGTCTGCATTTTTACATCTGAAGATGTCTTTTATAATTGTTTTTTCATAAACGCACAAAAACAGTTAATAAAGCTCTGATGCATGCAGCTTTGTATTTCACATTTAAAAGTGTCCCAGGAAAGCAAAAGACTGTTCTCTGATTATACACAGCTGTTTATTAACTACACTATGATTTCATTTAAAAATACTTGTGCAGAAAATGTGCAGGATACATTTAGATTCAGATATACTGCAAATAGAAAAATCATCACAGACAATGACCTCCATTCACAGCATCAATATTCAATAAGATTTAGATATTTACATATTTACTTGAAAGCAGTGGCATATCTGGAAAGGAGTAGAGGCTTACCCAATAATCTTCTGGGCTGCTAACATCAGCGGCGTTTGTCCATTGCAGTCAGGCCCATCAACTTCCTGCAGGCAAAAAGGCAAATGAGAGGATTATCACCCAGGAAAATAAAAAAGAGAAGAAAAAACAAACTGCATCAAGTGAAAAAGACCTCTACAAAAGCAATGAGAAAAGATGAGCAAGAGGGAAAGGGAGGAGGCTGACCTGTCCCTTAGCCATAAGATAAGCTGCTATGGCCATATGCTGGAAGAGGATGGAGAGGTGGAGAGCGCGGTAACCTTCTCCGTCTGCGATGGAGGGATCTGCTCCGTACCTCATCAGCTGGATCACCATGGAGAGGTGGCCCTGCCTCATCAGTGACAAACACACAAACAGCTTTATAGAGGAAACACTGAACTAAGATTCACAACAAGTCAACAGACTTTAACAAATTAAAGCAAAGATTGTATCTGTGTTTCCGCCTATATCACGTTGTTTACAGTATGGTTGATACATATTGACAAAACTAAAACTTAATGATTTTTTTTTTTTTTCAACAAATCTGGAATAGAAAAGCAGACAAAACTCTGGCAACGAATCCCTTTATGGTGATTCAGTCACCTTATGGCCCAGTGGAGAGGAGTAGAGTTCAGATCTCCTCCAAGCTGGTCGATGATCGCCCCTTTAGAAATATAATACCTGTCAGGAAACAGCAGGGGAGACAGAGGAAAAAATCAGTGTTGACCACTCCGAACATTTTGTCTCTACTTGGATGGGGGTTTTTGATGTGAAGCCGTTTATTGTTGCTCAAAGCACTGTGCTTCTGAAAATAAAAAATAAAATAACGAAGTCCCTGAGGAAGCACTGACTGTTCGCTGATTGTTATGTTCTACTGAGAGCAGCAACACCACCCATTTACACTTACTTTCCTTTGTGACACAAGTCATTCTATTCACTTACAGTTAAAACAGCAAATATGACATTAAATAATCACATTTAGGTGAGCACACAGTGCAGTGTTTTTCTCATTTTAACTTAAACAAAGATATTAAAATCCAGTGATGTCAAGATATCACTAAAACTTCATGGGTCTCCATAGAGCTGTGCAATATTACGATATATATGGTGTGACGATAAAATAATGACTATGGTTTCATATTATGCTCTATCGTTTATTTCTGTGTTACAAATCATTGCCATGTGTCTTCCACATGGCATGAATGCAGGCAGGAAATTTGCACAAAGGCAAGACAAACAAACATGGAGGAGAGTGAACCTGACATGGAACGGGGTCATTCCAAAAAGAAGTAGGACCAGCCAACACAAAACGACAAACGCTTTTCAGTTTGAAAAGTCTGACACGGACCAGAAAACCGTACTTTGTAAATGATGCTCAAACACAGCTAACCTCTTATGCCACCTATGTAAGAATCATGTCAAACAGCACGTAGAGAGTGTACAGATGAGAACCACAAAAGTACAGTCGAGTGCTCAAAACAAACCCCAGGCTCAGACGTTGTGAGAGGCTTTTTCCCGCAGCACAAAGGTTCTAAATTTAGGGGGAAAGGGGGGTTATTTGTCAATGATATAGTACTAAATGTAATAAATAATAGGCCTTTCATTTTATATAAACTATGTATTCATTGAAATTACAGAGAATGTCTTATGATACATTTTGTGATATGTATTGTTATCTGGATATAAAATGACCTCAAGATATGAGATTTTGGTCATATCGCACAGCCCTTAGGTTTGAGGAGTCTCCGGAATTTATACCAAAAAAATTGTACTTCAGCCTCAATTATTCTAAGCCCAGAAGAGAGTGTAGAGAAGTGCAGAAGAAACCACAAATCCTTAAAAAAAACAACCTGCCATCCCTCAATCACTGATATACTGAATGACACAGGACTACAAGTAATGGTGAGTAGCCTGTTTATATGTTTACATAAAAGATGCCTCGTGTCTCTCTGGTAAGTCAGTTGTATTTAGACAGAAGTGATATCTGCAGGGTCTTACTTGACCAGCTCTGAGCGGTTGTTGATGGCCGCCCAGTGCAGCAGAGTGACATTCTCTTTGTCCGGCTGCCTGACGTCGTATCCTGCTTCCACCAGCTCCTTGCAGCGTTCGAGGATACCAAACCTAAGAGGATCACAGAAAAAAAACACTTCGTGGACACACCGATAATAATAACTACCAAACTAACTGCACAGTGCTTAAATTGAAAACAACAACAACAAATATATATCATACAGAAACCCAAATAAAAGCCAGACGGTAAACTGTGTGTTAAAGTAGAACAAGTTCATTCAATCATAGTTTTAGACTGTGTGGAAAAGAATGTGCAGCATGTGTACACATGGTTTCCACTGAGATGAACAGACAGATAGAAGTGGCTCTGCAGATTCATTTCATTTCCTGAGAGTGACCTTCGTTCTGCTGCACCCCAATTCACTGATCATTTAACAAAAGCAACACTTCAGTTAGCTGCAAGAACCGCGGTGTACTAATCCCAACTAAAAGCACGCTGACAGGGCTGTGCGGAATTTACTTGAACTGTTTAATTTTAAAATTGCTTTCTAACTGCACAAAAAGAAAAACAATCATGACCCTCTGACTGCTAATTAAACACAGAGCTCTGAGAGCCTCCGTCTGTGCGTTCCTTGAGTTTTTCCTGTACAAATGTATTGATCAAATACTTGTCAGTGTCAGAAATTCACTACGAAGAAACAAGGTGTGTAGTAACATCTGCGCTCCATAGTTTTTATATATTCGTATATCTTCCTAAAAAATAATCGGAATTATTTTATTTTATTCAAATGTTTTTCTGGACTTTAAAAGAGAAAAACCAAAACTGAGTGTGGAGCTAGGATTAAAATCGGAGGTTACAAAATGGTCGAACTCTACACCCTGACATCTTTAATGTTTATGATCTGTCAGTGAAGAGCTGCAGCACAAAACACCAACACAAATAATAATTCTTTGAAATTCAATAGATCCTTGCACAAAATCTTTCGTGCTCGAGCCATGATAATCAAGGTTGGAGACATATGTTCACGTGTGGTGGTTGCAGCTGTAGTGGTGAAACTATTCATGGGAAGGTTTTTGTATGCTACATCTAAATTATATCTTGTTAGAGTTATATCATTAAAACTAGGTTTTTCTACATGTTTTGGAATATACGGATAAATAAAGAATTTGAACTACCCATTAAAATGTCTACCAGCTGACACAGAGTTAATGTCCCACCACTTACTGTGACGCCTTCACTATATCCCAGCTGTTGCTGTCGTCCATGTGCATCCGTTTCTTCGGCTGCTGATTGAGGTTCATCGCCTGATCCGTGTTCTTGCCGAACTGTCCGTGAAAAGCTGCCATGAAGGGGTGCGCTGCTCTCGGCCCGTGACTGTGAGAGTGACCTGGATGCTCGTGGTGACAGCTGTGGCTGTGACCCTGCAACGCATTCACACACGGAAAACACAGCGATTTGGTTTAAAGTGGTCCACGTGGAAACCGGCAGAGAACAGTATGTTTACAGATTTTAGTTAGTCACACAGGCTCCTGGGGGCCCTGAAGGGATGAATGCTGGTTTAGTGATTTGAGAATGGATTTTTCTTTGGGGAAGCAGGAGGAGGCAAACACCTCAAGAAACACCAGATAAGGGACTCCTGGTGGCATAGGGGTTTAAGACTGTGATCATCAAGCCCGGCCAAAGACCCTTGTTGCATGTCATCCCCCTTCTCTCTCCCCTCATTTCCGGACAGATCTGTCTCTTATCTAATAATGACTCAAATCTAAGGTTGCAACTAACAATTATTAAATATTCTGAAATATGTAATAGTTGGAGGTATATATGGGACTACTTGGGGTATAATGCTGTGTTTGGAGGTTTTACTGCCATTTATGTGACGTAATAGGATTATTTGGTATTCAGGGGTGAACTTCTCCTTTAGCACACCTGGCTGCTGTTCTCAATCCTGTGGGATGGATCTGCTGGATGCTATTTTTGTCCGCCTGGATGTTGATGCCGATGGTCACTCTCTGAACATGACAGGCTGCTGCCATGATCCGCACAGATGGCTGGCTAACTTAACAATATGGCAAAAAAGGTAACCGCTGTCTGGCTGTAATAAGTACGAACACATGTGGATTTGGGTGAACACGTGCAGCTAATGATTTGCTATCTAAAAACAGCCCGGAGTTGAGCTGTGAACGAGGATTACAGTTTGCTATTAATGGGCGACTATAAGAAAGGTAACTACGCAACGAAATGGTTAACAGGCGGATGCTGTCAATGCATCATCGTGTCAACCAGACAAATCAAAATCACTGTCTGTAACGTGGACGCCAATGCCTTAACACGAATAAAATGATCTAAATCTGACCGCTGAGGTTGAGGAGAGATTAGCTAGCTAGTGCTGTTTAACGTCAGGTAACTAGAAGCGGGCTAACTACGCCCACCGAAGCTAACAGGCTGACAGTTGGTTCGTCTGAACGGACAGGTTATTCCGCGTTGCAGCAATTTACCAGACAAGCTATACAGCAAGCTAGGTAGTTAATGCTAACAACCTGCTTAGGTAAACTACGCCATCCAGGTTTCCACTAGAAGAAGCGGTAACCTCAAAAAACAGTTAACTAAAGCGGCGAATGAACAAAAATAAGACTTACATTATCGTCCTCACTCCAGTCCATCTTGTTGTGAAGGAACGGGAAACGAAGAGAAACTTCCTGCCCCTCCGGACAGGCCAAAACCAACATACAACGTCCGCTGTCTGTTTTTCAAAATAAAAGCAGCGACGATACGGTTGACGAACAGAAAAGCATTCGCTGGTGCATCTTCAGGAAGGCAAATTCATAGATTATTTAGAAGCTAATTAAAAACCAGAGATACCTACATAATTAAGCAGCTTTTGGAACAGCCAGTGCTGCACATTTTATGTAGGTCTTGCCCAGATTAATTTACCAGAGGGCAAATATTAGCTGGTGATATACGAGAGATAACCCTCAGGTCCTCTCACTCTCTGCAATATGCTGGCATACCACCTGACCTCAGGTTTGTTGTGTGGTCATTTGATTAAACACGATGCCACATGTTATGCCAAAACTGAAATAGCAAAGGGCTTACAACTAGATTAGGTAATAAAAAAGCACACACTTTATCATGTAATTTGACATTGCATATCCACAAACTGATTTTTAATGAAATTACCTTAATAAGACCTATGAAGTTACTAAGCCAGTTTTTAATGCACGGCTGCTTTAGCAATACAAATATTCAACATCAAACACATTCATCAAAACCCTTCCAAGAGTTTGTGTCATTGTGTGTAAATTCTGCTATTGGGTCTACATAATGATGCACACGTGTTTGATGTACTTAATAATGAGTTGTGCACTGCCGCATTATTAAAACGCTATACTATTGGTATTTTATTTTGAAGGCAGAGCGTTAAACAGGAAATCTTGTTTCTGATAATTTTCATTTCCTTTCGTTTTCCTGGAAACTCAACAGTGATTTTCATTGGGTTATTGTTTTACTCCCGCCTACAGGCCTTTTCTTGCAGCTGTCTGCACAATTTCTAACAGTGTAAATCATTATTTAAAGCTTCAGTGTCCCTATTTAAATACACCAAAACTCAAGGTTTGCTTTTTGATTCTGTTTGGAAAATCCTCACACCTTTCCAATGTTTTTATGTTTGCAGAAGATCTCTCATATTTTCAACAACTGACAGCTTAATCCAGCTGAAGAATATTGATCCAACATTGATTGCGCTTTGATTTCAAATCAGAATCCTAAATATTGTAATATTTGACTCATGAAAACATGAACAAGGAAAAGGAATGAAGTTGTAATTAACTAAAAACCCTAAAACCAAATGAATAAATAAAGGTATGAGGCCAGACAGAAATTTTGAAAAACAGGTAACACAACTACTCTCAGGACTAAAACTCAGGATTACAGTTTGAGCTTCAGTCCAGCTGAGCTGCAGGAACTCCAAAATGAAAAAAACTAATTTTCATAGACTGAAACTTAATACTCATTTAGTGTCACAGTGTCAGTCAACTCGAAGTTACCAGAGGTCAGAATAATGGGGGAAATATGTCTATAATGATACACAAAACAATTGCAAACATTTACATTTGAAGTAGTGGTGCAGGAATCTTTTATTTGATGTTAATTTGTACAGGAATGCAGCATAAACCAATGCCACACACCACAGCATTTACAGCCTAAGCTAATTTGCAATGCCCGTGGCTAGATGGGCCTTTAAAATACATCAAACAAATACGCAAGAAACAAACTCAACAATAGGTACATACATCAAAAATAGATATGACGTGATACTTTGGGTTTGAACATGTAACGCCACATACAGTGAAACCACATACAGTGAAACAGGTCCAAAGGAAAGCAAAACATTTAATTTTCTAAACATTGCTGTTTGTCAGAATGGGCCCTGCCAGTGTTTTATCAGTACATTTTTGAGCAATTTAAACTCTTTATATACTTTTGGGTAGTTACATCTATAACACAGCATCATATTTTATATACTGATCACATGAGTAGAAGTATAAAGTAGCATAAAATGAAAACACACCAGTACCTGAAAATTAGTACAGTACTTGAGTAAATGTACTCCTCTTCCTAAACAACCAGACTGCTGTGGAGCAGAAATAAACCAAAGGCTTCAATCAGGTCTTGCACTTCCAGGTGACCAGCAGTAGATGGCACCATCATTCAATCTATAATCAGGAGGATCTGCTGTCTGCCAGGCTGCAGGTACAGACAGAAATATTATTCTGGGGTGTATTACTAATGAATAATGTCTTCACGCTTGCTTGAGACAGATAATTCATCACGGTGAACATCCAATCTGCTTTAATTGTCTTCAAAGATACGTTTTTGTTGCACGCTGTGCCACCACCCACTTTTAAGCCTCTAAAACCTTATTTCCATATCATACATGATTGAAACCTGATTAAACTACCTGAAAGAAAGAAAAATCACTGGTGTCTAAAAAAGTAGTTTTCAAAGTCTGAGACTGTGGGCCTCCTCTCAGACAGAGCTTGTAAAAGGCGACCCCCTCACCCCCACCTTAGTTAACCTGCTAAGAGTAAAGGTTAAATCATGAGTTTTCATGCATCTTATTGTGGGTGTATTGATAGATCACAAAATACAAACAGTAACATGTAATATGTAATGTGCATGAACCTGATAAGAGGAGTTTTTACTTGTAAGATCAGGGGGCCTGTGCTTGTTGTAGCTCGATAACTTCGACTTTTTTGTAAAGGGCCGTTTGTCTACACCACATGGAGTTTCATTTTGTTTTGTGATTGATTAATTAATTAGAGCTTGTCACATATTTCTGTTATTCTTTAGTTTTTTCTCTTTATAAAGTCTTCTGAGACATAATCTTGACATAAGGTCATACTTTTTAATTACAGCACATACACTGATGCCAAAAAATAAATAGTTAATCTGTCAAGCACTAGTTTCTTTTGTTTTTTTAATCATTTTAATGGGATAAAAGTCAGATTCTGACCCTTTCAAAACATTTTCCTGTTGATCTGTGCCACTGTGCCACCAAATGTGAGTATTTTAAGGTAGAAAAAGAGATACATTTATATTATTGAAATATATTTGAAATTATTTTTATTATTTTTATTTTTAAACTAAAACACATGCAGCCTAGATAATAGAGACTAACTTGAGTGCATGTGCCAAATATCTGTGTGTGTATGTGTGTGTAGGCCAAACACCAGGCAGAAGTAATTGAGCTGTCAGGAGGAAGTCATAACAGTGAAGACAACTAAGGGTCAAGATTACAATCGTTTGCATGAGACATGAGAGTGGAAGCAAAATGTAAAGTAATTACAGTATTTTTATGAATGGAAAAAGAGGATTGCACATTGTCATGAACACATAATCAGCCTTTCCCTTCAGTATGGGTCCATATTTATGATTGAGCAGATACTGGGGGTCAGTGAAAATGGAGTGATTAAGGAAACAGGGCCATCCAATGAAAACATGTAGAGAATGTGTGTTTCACAGCTGATAGAGCAGCAGAGTGGAGCCGTACGAGCGGACTTTGCTCCCATTAAAGCTTTTGTGGAATTTAATAATGCTGGTGTTGTGTGAAAACTTTATAACTCCAATTTGGGGGTATTTGTACTGTTTTTGGCAACATCAGACCATTAATAGTCTGAAAAGTCTGAGTCCCTTTCAGACCATTAATTGACTCATTTCACATTAAGTTAAGAACAAAGCTTTTCTTAGTTTTGGAGATGCATAATATGAAATTATAATTTCACACTCCTCCTTTAAATATGTCAGCGTTGACCTTTGGCATCACACAGGTGTTTGTTTGACCCATTTATCCATCCACCCATCCAAGCGGGTGATATATTGTGTTTTTTACTTCATGTAAATATCTTAAAGCCCTAAAGTCCTTTTAACTGTCATCAATAAACAGGTGCTTCAAGGCAGTGGCAACCTGTAGTGAGAGGGGCCTCATGGCCAGGCCTCAGCGCTGACTTGAGCAGCGCCTGGCGGGAACCTCGCTGAACTGCTGCATCTGGCATACGTGTGGAGTCCACACAGTGGATACGGTTCCTGCTGCTGCTGCTGTCTTTCTACATTGACAACGGCCACCAGTAACAGAATGTTTAATTTCATTTCATGATACAAAAGTACAACAGATACAATCATTTAAGAGGCTTGTGATCAATTGTAACATTGGAGTTAAAAAAGAAATGTTTCACCTCTGTGACACATTTTACAGATTTCAATACTAAAACTGAAACTGAAAGGTGTACTGTTGCTAATTTGATGTCAGTATGACTATCAACAAATCATGTGTATTTTTGTTGAGAACCACACGCATCACATGGAAAACATAGGCAAGCCACCTTATATACCACAAGCTGGGGTAGGCGAAATCAGTGCAATCTCTTTCTCTGCTGCCTCATATCACTCCGCTAAGCCCCTCCGACCAAACCCACAACTTCGACCAGCAGCAGAAGGAGTCGGTTGCCCTGCACAACCGTATCCCTCATTGGGCTTTCTCTTTACGGTGTGAGTCTCACAGAGACCCCGGCCCCTCTTGCCGTAACTTGTCTTCTCACAGACGCCCCTCCAGCGCTTTGCGGCTGCAGAGCAGAGCAGAGGCAGCTGCATCACTGTCCAGCAGCAGAAAGAGAGGCTAGTACACCACACACGCGTAAAAAAAAAACTAAAAGAGGCTAAAACGCTCCATAGAGCTGAGGGGAACAGAAGAGTTGGTGAGTTTGTAGCAACACCTTTCACATTATACACTCTGACTCATTGATTCGTGTAGAAGGCAAACCTCAGTGTTGTTTCCCCTTGTGAGATAAAAATGGTCAGGATTTGTAATTTTTCAAGAAGGATCATCGTTACCTGAGAATACATCTCATCCTGAATCTGACACCAGACTGTTTTATCATAATGAGCGTGAATAAATCATCAATATGCTGAGCAACGTGCTGCTGTGTTCATAGTGAGCTTTGCTCAGACCCTCCAGAGATACTTGCAGATATGAAAAGTGAGAAGACCCCAGCCACTGGAAGTTAATTATGGTAATAAAGTGTGTGGTGGCCGGTGGGACTAAACATTGCATTTCTGCCTGTTGCGGCCGTTGGACTCTCTGCTGATTCCTTCAGAAAACAAAAGGAAGACTTGAGAAAATGAGACAGTGGAAGATTGAACGTCAGAAAATCTTAAAAACTTTAATCTACTGAACCAAAACTATGCACTTTAGTTTCCTTGGAATTAGTCTTATTAGTTAACTTAAAATAAGTTAATTAGTTTTGTTTAAGGTAAGATCATAATGCTTTTGCAAGATGCAAGACCGCTACATCTTTGTTGTATATACTAAATAAGATGTAGGCTTGGCAGGTTGAAAATTTACAGCTACTGTTAGTTTTGCCTCACTTTTGATGTCCAAACATCATTACACATCACCGATTACACTCATTTCATATGGCAACATTTTGAAAGAAACACATTTTTTATGTCTTTGGTTTGCAAGAAAGAACAGAAACATATGCATTAAAGTACATGCTTGGTTTAATATCTCACATGCAAATTCAGTCTTGCAGTCAGACAGCAGGATAATATTGTAAGGAAATGTAAATCTCTAAGGGACAATGTAGATCTGAGTAAAGTGTTACCATCAATGACAATGGACCCAAACGCAGACAGACCAGAGGAATTTAGTGAAAAAAGGTTAATTGCAAAGTTCAGGTGCAAGATGAGACAAAGATGGAGACTGAGGATGGCGTGGACACGGCAGGCAGGAAATCAGAATCTGAATCAATCAGAATACTTTATTGATCCCAGAAGGGAAATTGCTTTTTGATACAGTTACACTGCTCAATAAAGTTATTGAAAAAAAGAATAATAAACAGTAGAATATAGAGGGTGTAGAGGGTATAGAATGTAGAATATGGTTGGACCAGGGGCCGGAGCTGCTCCAGGACGAGTCTTTCCAGGGCCTTCATGATGTGGGAGGTCAGTGCCACAGGTCTGTAGTCCTTGGCTTCACTAGGGCGTGGAGTCTT
>JAVQJL010077774.1:0-14694 GCA_036024295.1 Nannoperca obscura
GACTAATGCAAATACATGTGAAAACACAATGCTTAATTTAAAGAAACGGCCAATTAAAAACCCCGGTTTTTTTTTTTCACAAGTTTTGGGTGGCCGCCCCCCCCCCCCCCTCCCCCCCCCCCCCCCCCCCCTTCTGCAGACTCTTATTAAGAGGAGAGAGGAGCCTTTGGGGACTGGAAAGGTGTATACAGTATGTGTGTGTATATATGGGAGCCTATAGGTCTGGTTTAATTGGAGGAAAGAAGATAAACAAGCAGAGAAGAGTGAGCAGAAAATGGACGATAGTAGTGGAGGTGGAGATAACAAACTTTAGTCAAAGAAAGGAAGAATAAGAAAAAGACAAGGAGGGGGAGAATGTTTAGAGGGGTTTTGCCATTCCAAGCCAAGAGAGGGATATCTCCCATCATTAGACCCTCACCCCCTGCCTCAGAAAGGAAATAAGACAGGATGGAAGGAAGAAGGAGGGGGAAGAATAGGAGGCTTTCTGTGGAAGCTGGGAGCAGCAGGCCTCTGCCACTGGGATTTGTCCCTCTGGTAATCCCTGGATTTCCTAGGCTGAGACAGGAGGTACACCAGGCAGGGTGAGAGAATTAGTGGGACAGAGAAAGAGAGAGAATCAAAGAAGAGAGAAAAAGAAGTGGGAAGAGAAAGAGAGGCAGAGACAAAGGGGAAACAGGATTCAAAATGTTGGCGGTATCTTGAGTGGAAAAGATCTAAAATGTCTCCTCTTTCATTTTCTACAATGTACGGTTTTTACACAGGTATAGCTCAAAGAGGAATGTGGTGTTTAATTATTAGCGTGTGTGGTTGTATATGCGTTTGCGAGTTTGCACACATGTGTATGTGTATCGTGGGTATTAACAGGGATAAAGATCTGGAAGAAAGCGAGGCTCTGGCTTGCTGTAGCTCAAGCCAGATGTGATGAATTGAAAGTGCTGCTCACCTTCAAATAAGCAAACGATACACGCAGAAAGGCTCCAAAGGGCTGTAAAACTGTTTTGGCAATGCTCTGACGTTGGAGGTCGCGTTTGCGGCATTTTTATGCTTGAATGTTGCCTTCAAAGCCCCTGACAGGTAACGCGATTCCCTTGGAAAGAACAAGTCTTGAGAACCTTGTTGATAAAACTGTAGGAGACTACAGCGAAGCTATCATGTGAGACTGTCCAGACAACTTTGATGTGGTCTTGTGTGACAACATCTTTCCACCCTAATATATTCAAGGTGCTTCTCAGAGACTAAAAGATCAGACAACAGCAGGCTTTTAAAATACTCCCCCCCGCCACTGCTAGTCATACTGAGATAGTACAGGTTAAAAGAAAATGGACACAAGGGTGTTTTTATGAATTCTTTTACGGCTTTTAGGTTCTCGACCGTGGCCATGTGAAAGTACACTCACACAAACTGGTGTCTACCCTTTTTTGGGGGGCTGCTCTGTGGGGAACTGGGATGAGCTATCGTACTTCTCCTATTCTTGGGTTGCCCTGGATGTTATTTCAACTCCCTTCCTTTCCCTTCAGTCACCCCAGGGTGCTGTGAACCCAATCCCCTCTTGTCGTCTGTAGCCGGAGCCCAGGGGGGAAGCCGGCTCGGCCCTGAGGAACCCAGCAGTGCATGTCCTGGGTCAGGGGTCTAGCTCTTCTCTTTCTCGGGCGATGAAACACAAGCGGCTCTCAGGGAGGCGAGAGCGGCCGAGGGGAACGCGCCACCCTGAAACTGTTTATACTGTTTTCTTTATCAGGGGCTGATTAAATGACCAGAGATAAAGACACAGAAAGAGCAGAAAGAGCTGCATTTCATTCTGTTTGGATGGTCTGTATTCAAAGGCACTAAGCTTTTAAGAATCAACTGATTGCTGATAAATTAATGAATATGTCTTGTGGTAATTACCAAAACAAAGAACCATGTTTTCAGTGATTGATAGCTTCCGTTTCATCTTTAGTGTTTTTTGAAAATTAAGACTACTCTTCCCGTTAACCAGAGAAAGAAAGATAATGTCAGCAGGCCAATGTTAGCATTAGGTCAAAGCACTGCTGTGCATAAGTACAGCCCCATAGAACCGCTAGCATGGCTTTAAACTCCTGGTTTGTTTCTGGACTTTTTCTGAATCTTTTCTGATTTTTTTCTATACTTGAAAAAAGTTTTACATTTGAGATGTGCAAAACTATTCAAATGACACAATCTGAGACGCTTAGAGGGAAAATCACTGTTTTAGGAAAACTGCTCACAAGTCACAGACATGTAACAAGGGGTTTCAAATAGACACTGTGTCATTGCATCAAAAGGTCACAAACCAAAGAGGCTGGCAATCTATCAGATTTCCTATAGTGGTAGCCAATGTGATGAGTGAAAGTAAAAAGTAGTGATTTATTCCTGTCATGATGTTACACATAACAACTGAGAGGACAAAAACAGAGTGACCAAACAAGGAAAAGAAATAAAGATGAATAGATTTACTGAGAGAAATAGCTTGAGTAAAGCTGGGAGAAAGATGGGGATGTGTGAAGGAACAAACCTCCTCAGATCTCCTGCCTGACGTTGGCAATGCCATGCTTTTATGCGCCTGGTTATACCCAGCACCCATGCCATGTCTGTACCCATGCCACGGTGTATGCCACCTAACCCAAACACTCCACTGTGCAAAAAGAAGAATCCAGTCCATCTGTACAACACATGCTCCTCTCATAGAGAACAAGGCTTGATGTGTCTTTTACCATTCTTTCACACTTTCAACTCTCTACAGCTTTTGTTCTGTGCTCTGTCTTCCTCGTGCTATTACTCCTCCCTTCCTTTGTTCTTTCTTTCTTTCTTTCTTCTTTCTCTGTCAGTTTTGCAGGATTGTGGAATAGTGTCTCACCACAGCTTAGAAAGAAGAAATGAGTAATGCATAGAGAAATTAAAAGGGTGGCTTGGGGAAAGTAGACAGGATTGATACATGACAGTTTATTGTTTTTCCTTGAAGTGTATATTAACTGCCGTTGTTGATGATGCAAGCTTTTCAGGAACAATTAACAAAGCATGAATGCCTTTATCGACTCATACAGCTGTCAGGTAAAAAGTTATCCTGGGTATTATATTTTCGCCTCTTTGCCAGAGTTCAGCCACAGTTTGACACTTCCTTCTGTTGTATCGCAGCCCAAAGCCCTTTAGCTCTTTCCATCACTCACATTCTCCATGTCAGATTTAAGGAGGTATAATAGGGGAGTGATGTAGTCGACAAGAGCAAAATCTCTCAGTTCCAGCACCTTGTCATCGGCACATACTCACGCTTCAGACCGGTAAAACCTTCAAACAAGCTAACACTATTGCTAACAAACAGCCAGGATTTAATGCACTTCAAGGGCAATTGCTGCAATGCACACACGTTGATGAATGACATTTTCTGAAACATAAAGGATCTCTCTGATTTCTTTTTTTATGTTGCTCTCACTCCTGCCCTACCCCCTTTTTTTTTTTGTTTTCTGTCCAACGCTCGCTAATGAATTTTTGGAGTGCTGCGCTCAGATCGCAGCTTCCAAGACCATCCGTGTGCTCTGTTCCTTCCAACTTTGTTCTTATAAAGCTTTTATTTAATTACAATGGGAGTTTCTCACGCATGTATTAGATGCGATGAGGAAAAAAGAGAGAAGAGACCTGCGGCAGTAAACTATGTGGTGAACAGTGTCAATGTTAGTTTCTTTGAAAGGGCCTGGCTGGAAAAGACCAAGTCTGTCAGAGTGAGTGGACCACTTCAGCATGAGAACACCCAGTTGGTCAGTCAAGGCATGCGTGCACACACACATATTCACACGTATGCATATGCATGCAAGCACACACACAGGGAATGTTTGCATTTTTCCTCTCTCTCCTGCAGTGATTGACGTGCTCTTTCATTCAGCCCAGCACAAACTCAGGCACCATGGTTACAGCTACAGAGATGGTCTTTCCCCTGGGAGACGGACAATATTGAAATAACAACTCCCTTAACAACACAACCAACCACACACCCTCCTCCCTTCTTACCATGCATCCTCTACTGCACTCACCCTCCTGTCTGTTGTGTCTGGCACAGTTTGCCATGCTAAGGGAAACTACTGGAGCTTGCAAAACAACCTGGCAGGTGTGCGAGTTCTACCAGCTCCCACCCGACTCTGCCCAGAGTCTAATCTGGTGTTTCTCTTGGAAAAATCCCTTGAGAGCCGCGTGGGTCAAGGACTGGGGAAGGTAGCAACTCACTGGCACAGAATCAGCATCTGCAGAAGCAGAATTAGCTACTGTAGCTAGTTAGTCACCAGACAGGTATAAGCCTCTCTGGGCCTGACATCACACCTCAACATGACCTTCAGTTTAGAGCAATAAAAGTATTTCACATGAGATGGAAACAGAAACTGGCTTCTGGGTTTGGGAAGTCTGGTGCTGAGATTTGAGCTGAGAAAAGCACAAAAGTCAGACTTTTTTCAGTACTACAATGGTTTGATCAAGGATCATACACCTCTGACAGAGCAACAGAGCGACACTGAGCATAGCAGAAAATGCACTTGATGAAACAATGAAAAAAGAATAAATATGATAAGACTCAGTTCTTGGTCGTACAGTGGGAGGAAGGACTCGAGATCCGGTGCTGGCAGATAGATGAGAAGAGGATGGACAGTTTTCTGAAGTGAAAAAGCAGGGAGAAAGAGAAAAGTAAAGACATGAAAAGGGGATAATGAGAGAGTTATATATGTCGTTAGCTCATCCGTTGTCTCTTTGCATTATGAAAAAAGTGCACAAAAGCCAAAATGAGCCCGCAAGACTGGTTAGCAAACACAATGACCTCAGAGAGAGGGAAGGAGAGAGCCACAAGGTTGAGCTTAGAACTTGGTTGTGATTATCCCTGTGTAAAGGTTACCTGGAGTTGAAACATTCAATATGCACGATATGGGCATTTATGATTGCGAAAACATAACTTAATTGAGTGAATTACGGCCCAGACTTTTGACATCGGGCTCAATCAGTTGTGCAGCTGTATTGGCCTTAAGCTGCTCCACAAATCATCTGGGCCTGGATGCTGACGTTCTCCCTGCAATATTTTCCGAAGCTCTAGTCAGGTTTCTTGGTAATTAGGATCATAGACGTGGATCAGTGTGGTGTGGTTTGAAGATATGATGAGTTGAGTCACTTGTTCTAAACAGGTCAACTGAAACTGTGTTACTGGGTGCAATGTAGAACTGTGAAATCTGCTGTAGAAAGAAAAAATATATATATTCTTCTGTAACGCACCTCTGGTTTCTGTAAGAGAGCTTAACAGTGATTGACAACTCGGTCCCAGTTGCCAGGCCAGTCAGAGGTGGCGTGGGATTGTAGAGGGCGGGAGCAGGGAGGTTAACCCCTGGTGTCTAGGACAGCTGTGGAGTCGTTGGGCTGGCTGGCGGCAGCACGCTATAAATTCTCTCTAAAGAGAGTTTACTTTTGATTTTAATGGGTGCTGTAAATTTTCGGCACCCTGGCCTGGTGAAAGAGAAAGAGGGGTTATTTTTAAAGAGTCTCTCTCTCTCTCTTCAGCTCCCCCTTTCTTCCCCCCTGTTTTGTCCCTCCTTCAGAAAAAAAGTCAGTGTGGAGTTTTGCCATGTCTTTTGTGGTCTGGTTTTACCTGTAGTCAGCCTGTATGGAAAGCGTATGAAAATATTTTGAAAGAAATGAAAACACTGCAAAATAACTTTTGCCGACACTCAGGAATAACAGCTTCATTGTATATTAAGGTCACATTATATTTTTAAAAAGGAACACTGGCTATGCTTGCAAAGTTTCTCCCCCTTTATGGCAAATTCCTATGGGGCAGAGCAGTGTTGGGTTTTTTAACAGCACCCTTCCTGTCTTTCTGTCCCTTTCTCCCTGCAGGTGCTGTTTGCTTTGAACCAGACGCTGCTGCAGCATGAGGGTGTCCGAGCAGGCAGCCTGCAGGGCTCCTACACCACTGAAGACCTCATTACCCACTACAACTGTGGTGATCTCAGTTCCATCATCTTCAACCACGACACCTCACAGGTTGGTCTCCTCCTTTAGATTTTAGATTACCAAATTTGCAGAAATGTTCCCTTGAAGATGAAGATGGTTCACCCTAAAATAAAAATTCACTTATCTTTCAGCTAAGACAGTGTTAACTTTTACAGCTTCATTCCAGCCGTCTTTGAAACAACTGAAGTCATTTTAAAAACAGCCAGTTTGAAAAAGGGCAACACAAAGGCCATAAAATGAGTATGAACCATTTGCCCAGCATGATGCCATTACCGTACTTGGCCAAACAAATCCAAAATCGTTCATATTTTCTCCCATATTTTTCCACTTTCAAAATCCCGCATGGTCCCACAACAATTTGCTGGAATGGTCTTACTGCCTTTATGCTCTCGACAATCTGTTTCTTCAGATAATGTAGTAAGTCGTAACCAAAAGACCAACTTGATATCAAGTTACTTATATGCCAGGATCACACTCCACGTTATCAGCCCATGACATGGGGCGTCAGGAACAAAAGGGCAATCATCATCATTTACATCATCAATCATACACATCCAGAATTTCTTTGCAGGTGCTGGATAACAGTAATCCCCACAAAAGATGCCTGCACATGGTTATCTTGTTCCCAGTTAATGTTAAATTCTACATGGACATAACGTATCAACAGTCGAAATGTTGGATAGTTGGTCCATTTGTAGCAGAAATCTTGTCCATGTAGATTTTAAGAGAACATTAAAACAAGATAGAAGTGTGTGTGATTTTTTTCATTCTCTGCATGTCTTATCCTGTGTGGTGTCATAGTTATAGACAACTGATGCAGTATCTGCCATATGTGGCCTAATTTGACAACACACTGCTCTTCTGCTCACAACTGTGAGCAAGAAAAAAGAAAGACTGGCCAATGAATGGTTCTAGGTTGACTTTAATTTATAAAATGTGTCAACATACACACTGAAAGTTGTCCCTGGTCATTCAAGTTATACAAAATGACTATGCTGTGATCCAACTTTTCATTTTTATAACTTAGTGATCACCTAATCTGACAAAATGACCATCTTGCAAAATCTTATCACTTTTGGTATCATATAAAATGTTCTCTTTTGTAATCACTTTGCAGCCTGTGTAAACGATTTGTTCTTTGCTTTTTCACATACAATTTACAAATATGGAAGTGTACGTGTAATTGTTTTTGTTTTGTTGAACAAAAACAATGATCAAGTTTCGGATATAATAAAATAGTCACATAAACCAGCTACTTTCTACCAGCTTTAGTCCAAAAACATCTGAAAAGGTATTCAAAACCCCAAATCTGCCAGACACTTTATTTGAGCAACCCTCTCATACCCACTTCTCTGCCATTATACTATCGTCACCTCAAACTTTTGGGCTTGCACATTAATTCCACAAAACTGCACATTGACCATCTTAATCCCTCTTAACCTCAAGTTACTTGATAGTCTGACACTTTAATAGCTCTGGACTCAGCTGTAAATACACCAACCGACCTCCCCTAACTTTGTGTTTCCTAACATAGCCTCTGCTCCTTCAGTTATGGCCGCCTCACCAGTCTTACACACAGCTCTGCTAGCTTTCAACTGTGCATACTCACACGTAGGCGTTGCGTGCAGTAGCTCTCACTCCATCTCCACCTTCGATTGCAGATTTACTCGAAAGCCCTCCTCATAAGTCAATTATGCTGTGTCAGCCTGCCTCACTGATCCTCAAGTCTCATTAAACCTAACACACCATGTAACCTCAACTCACCGCTCAACTGCAGAGATTCCACATCATTTACACTGGAGACACACAAAGTAAGAGAAAGTATCGCATAACTCACTATGCAGACACTTTACATCTCACCATGCCTCTGTTGTTAAGCTTTGACAGAAGACACGCCCCCCCCCCCCATTGTTGGTGTCTATCCATCTCTTTCTCTCAGGGGGCCATGAATAGCTTGTTAACCACAGTTTCACCTGCCGTCGTGGCTACAGTCGTCTCCTGCATGAGTGCTGTAAATCATAACAGTTCGCCCCTGCTCCACATGTCATAATAACATGTATTAACATTCCCCAGCACATGCTAGAGCAATCAGACGCCTGACTGTGGTACCTGCTTCTGTAGCCTGGTGATCTATAGCAGGTTTGTGTGTGAACTTCCCGGGCTGTAAAAGAGCAGGTGGTTTTTTGATAGTGAAGACCTAATCCAGAGGCCCCTGATACTCTCCCAGTTCAATCTTCATCATATTAGAAAGAGTTCAATGATGGGCCCCAGAGCAGAGCGCAGCAAAGTGGTGCAGGTTATTGCTTTTCAACAATCAATCGGTCCCAAATCTATCACAGACCTAATGTCAATAACAGACAGAGAGATAAAGACAGATAAGAAAGAACATGGGCATGAAATAAATAAGATAAAAAGGTAGACATTGAATGTTTTTTTATCTGGTCTGCTCACTTTGAAAACTGCTGTAGATGTAGAACTAAAATGAAAGTTCACATGATATAGTTGTCCATAACTGCAATTTCTGTCTTGTAAAGTGAAATTTAACTACTAAATACTTGATTTTTACTATTTATATATATTTAGTATTACTAACGTTTGCATAGGAAGTGATTATGTTTCCCTCAATTATTTGTTCCATGCCACAATATCATGTGGTGAAAATGTGGTGCTTTTAGGGTTTAATGCCGAGAGAAAAGAAAGGAAAGGAAATAAAATGAAAGGACATGGGAAAAAAAGGGAAAGTATAGGAGAAGAAGAGAAGAGGAAAAAAGGACTTCAAAGAGCCAAATTCTAAATTAAGAATAGAAGAGAGTAAATAGCTGGCAGACTAGCTGAGCAAGTGAGTGCAGAGCGATACCAGTGGTGAGGAAGGGAGGAAATATCTCCCTGTCACTCCACATTTCCTGTGCAGGTTGGGATACAAAGCAGCAAATGGGCTTTGCTGAGATAACTTATCTGCATTTACTGCTACACTCCCACCTTGACCCCTCTACGACCGAACACTTCTTTTCTCTCGTCATGAAACACTCACACAATGCTCACTCATCAGAGCAATGATGAAGTACTCCTTCTCCATCTCTTTCTCTCTCTCTTTTTTTAGCATTTTCCCCTATTTCCATACAACTCTGGTTCATTTTACCCAAGAGACATAAACCCCTGTCAGTCCGGATGAACCTGGGTCATTCACCCTGAAAAAAACCCAAAGAGACAATACGAGGCTTCAGGCTACAGATATCAGTGTGAATGCGGCTTTCTTTCTTTCTTTCTGGCTTTCATTCTCCACTTAGTGAATATATGTCGAGGTAAGTAAGATAAGTAAGTAATGTGGTTTATGTCATACAAACCATTTGGATTTGATCAGGTCTTTTCAGGAAATGAATAACCACCAACTTCCCAAATGTGAATAAAAATGAACCGTGGCAGATAACATCATTACGTCAGGGTATGTCAGGATTCTTTAATCTCAGATTTACTCTGGGTATATCAAGTTTGCATTTTAGTTTACAGATACCATTGAAAAAACATGCTATAGTTTTATTGCATTTGGTTTGTGATAAAAAAAAATTAAGTTAAAGTTTTGACTATATCATAGAATTTAAAAATAATCTTTGTACATAGTTTTATCTTTGTAAATTGCTAAAGTGCGTCCAAAAGATTTCCCAAAATTTCACAGAACTTAGAGATTTGTGATATATTTCAAGTACAAATGCAGCAGAACTGTTTCTGTGGCCGCATGACAAAGAAGACAACATCCTGTACCTGAAACAACTATACCAACTGACAGCACACGCATTTAATATGAATGTGTTGAAAAGAGTATTTAACATCGCCTTTTAAAACATTATTGGACTCATGATGGACAGCTTTTGAAAAGTCGATGCAGCAGACCCAACAGAGATTTGGGTGTAGTTTGCTAGTAGTGGCTAATGTAGTCTCGAGCCACTAGTCTCAAGCAGCGACCTACACAGGTCCGGTAAGATCACTTCTTTTTAGCTCCACACCCTTACATTTTTTGTCGACATACCCAACAGGCGTCGACTCAAATGACATCACTTGAGGTAATTTAACAGACTTCACACAGCTTCCTCGGGAGACACAAAAGGCTTTACCATTTTCCCACATGTGCAGTAGTACTCCCTAAGACCTGTAAACAGACTTTGATGTGCAAAATCAGTGGAGCTCCCCTTTAATTAAAAAAATTAAAATCAGATGTAGGTGTGAATTAGAACCTTTCGACAATTATGTGAAACAGACTGTAGGAGGAGCACTCGAGGGAGTGAGAGAAAATGTGTCAGATACAGATTATGGATGGACGCTAGAGAGCAGCACCTTGTTCACAGGTGGTACAATAAATCCCCCATGGAGGCTTATGTATCCACCATTTACAACTGTTTTTAAAACACAAAGCGAAAGGCAAGGAAGGCCAGTTCACCTTCCTTGTAGAAAATCCACTTTAAAAAGGTTTGTACATAATATTGAGATTTTACAGATCCAGAACCTGAGCATGCCACATGCAGATTTTCAGGAAGTATTGCAAAAAATTGTAAACCTGATCACAGGGCTAGATGAAAGATCACTGAAAGATCAAAATCATTGCAAATATAAGGGCCAAATTCCATGGTAATCTGACCAGTGGATTTTTAGATATCCTAGATCCAAAATACGGGCACAGTAATACCTTGACAGGAAGTGAAACAACTAAAGACAGAGAAAGTGAGTCTGTCTGTGTTTCAGGTGTGTTTCTGAGTTTGACAGTTAATACCCCGATTCTAAACCACGGCTTCCCCACCACTGACCCCCGCTCATCCTCACAGATTAACAGCCTGTTGAAGCCACTGATGCAGCCAAGAGTGGCACAGAGCCAGCTTGGTCTGTCTCTGCCTGTCTGGCTCTTAATAAATCACACAGCAATTAAACACACATTCACCCGCTCACACTGGAGGATACACTCCACTTGCACACAGGCACTTGCCTTCATGCAGCGCACCCACTCAGGCACACACACACATATACACATTAGTGTACACATTCACATACAAAACTGTGCTACAACAGCTTGAACACTTTTCTATCCTCCCTCCCTCTCCTTCATTCATTGGTGCCGTCTCATTAAAAATACAGTACGTACAGCAAAGCATTGCATTGGTCATTTTCTGGCTCCTGGTTGCCAGATCTCACACTCACATGGGCAAACACATTTGCCAGATTGTCCCCAACACTCTCATTCAGTCCTCTTCTTTCATCCTTCTCAGTTTTTCCCCTCTTTTTGTGTTTGATGTATGCTTTGAATTAGTTTTTGATGATTTAACTTTTTATTCTTCTCAAACAAAAAAAGCTTTTTCAATTCAAAATGTTCTCTTTCCCTCAGCTGCCTCACTTCATCAACAGCTCCCTGCCAGCTCATGACCGCATGACGGCCCAGCAGATTGACAGATACTTCCGTCAGGAGCTCATCTACAAACGCAACGAACGAATGGCTCGCCGTGTGTCCGCCTTGCTGCAGAGAAATCCCAACCAGACATACTTTTTTGCTTTTGGTGCAGGTAAGGGAGTCTTAGATACGGCATGGGGGATGTTTAGGATGAAGTATATGTTCGGTTTCTCGCCCTCGGTCACTTCAAAAGGCCACCTTTGCCCCGCTGGTTATGGGATGTCTCTCTAAACTACAGGCTAAACAATTTGAACATCCATGATGGCAGAAATTCCAACCTGAATCTCCATTTTGCATTAAATTAGGTCTTTACAAATACATTCTGATTGGAGCTGAGAGTGTGTGTTTGCATGTAATTGTGAAGTGAAAGAGAGATCAGGTTTGCTTTGGTCTGGAGCGCTCATTCTGTCAGCACTAATGCGTGTTTATCATGAACAATTTGCTCTCTTTCGTGTTTGAAAGCAAAGCAGGAGAAAAAGCAGGACAATAATAGTGTACAATGGTTCCCAGATCTCTGGCATGAAAAAGTGTGTGTCTATATGTGTACACACACACACACACACACACAGAAGTCTCGATTACAGCCAGCTCCCACCTCAGAAATGAAGAAACCATGAGCTGTTTGTTTCAATTAGCATTCCTGGCTAATGCTGCTAATGTTTCCTGAATAGTGTAGTGTGTCCTGAGGGAAGTGTGTGTCTGTGTGTGTGTATATGCGTGTATCAACATAGGCATACATGTGAGTGTGTTTGCCTACAAAAGCAGGTGGTGGGCGGGTGTCTGTGCGTCTGTTTACTGTATTGCTGTGTGTCTGTGTTTGTGTATGTGAAAATGGGTGGTACCACCTCTAGGGTATGTGTGTGTATGTGTGTGTGTGTGTGTGTGTGTGTGTGTGTGTGAGAGTGCACGCAAGTGTGTGTGCCACAATGTATGATTAATGCTGAATAGGTCCTTCCTCTGAGTATTTTTGCTCCCTCTGCTCTTTGTGCTGTTTGGACAAGGCCGCTGTTGCACCATCCAGCTGCAACATGCGTGTACGTGGACGTGTGTGTGTGTGTGTGTGTGTGTGTTTGTAAGTGTGTGCACAGACTGAACACTGTAGGTTAGCATATGCACTATGACTGTGATGAAGGAATGAATTCATGCAATTGTACTTAAATAAGTGGTTTTTCTCTTAAGTTAACATAGATGATGAGCCTCTCCAGTTACACACTGTGTTTATGAAACAATGAATGTCATGTAAACCTCAGAAAGCCAATGAACTCGGTCCAACTTCTGAGCTAAAGGAGTAGAGAGTAGTAACATTTGTAGAAGGCAATAAGACACTTTTTGAAATTTGAGTGTTCTTCTTTTACACTGTAAGGTCAAGGTGGTGTTACTTTATTGTTATCTTGTGTTATATTTGATCATTTGCAGGATAGCATCTGTATGCTGTATACTAACAAGGCAAAGTCAATTAAAGCTAGTTAAAGCTTTGATGCAGAACTGTACTGGTGTGTGAGAGCTCAGTTCAGACTAAAGCACAGAGGGCAGAAAGTAAACATTAAACTGGACTCGTTAGTGTGAGTTGCGTGGATAAATGATCCTTCCCTTGGGATGAAGACAGTGAAAGAAAGTGAAAACAGGTTTTCCCAAGTCTGCACGTACTACTATTAAAAAGCACTTATGTCTAAATTCCCTTGCTAACATAGGTTGTTTTACTGGGCAGTTCCTGAATGTGAATATGTGTATCTGTTTAAATGTGTAGTGTTGAGAAAAAAAGATGGTTTTCAGCTGAAAAAAAATCTTCTGTAGATAAATATGTGACTGGGTATGTGGCTGAGTCTCAGACTTTGTCAGCATACATTAAGCAGACTACCAACAGGTCCTACCATGCATTTAACTTGGAATAGATAGTGATATGATGGTATGCAGCAGTGTTCAAAACCCATCTACATAAACATCTACAGACATTTGTCACCCCTCACTGCTACTTGCATTGTCATGTGAATTGTTGTCATTCAGGAGATTGCAGTGAACAAACAAGAGCATTTTACCACGAAAATCTTTTCTAATGCAACCTAACGTTTTCCAGCCAATCAGTAAGGCAGCTATGTGTGAGCTTTCCAGTGCGTCCAACCTGGCCTGGATAGACTGGAGGTGAACATATGTGTCGGGTCACTTACAGGCTGCAGTGTGTGTTTGAGAGAACTGACAGCTAGTGTGAAGTGATAAGAACCATTACAGTCGTAGCCTGCCGGGTGCACACACACATGCTCAGACACATGCATACAGTATACTTGGATTCATATTTAAACATGCATTCAGTACTTGTGCACATATATGTGCATACTTGCTAATAGGCATAAACAAGCATATTCACTCACTCACACACATACAGTAAACACAGAGGTAAAGGTCCAAGGAAGACAGAGCAGATAGCCAGATTTACATACATGAAAGAGAAGGGGAAACTAAGAAGCTAATTACACAACTCGTTACTGGGACTGCCTTCTAATTCATTTAAGGAGAACTCAAGAAGAAACTCAAGAAAGAAATCAAAAAGGTAGTAAAGAAAAAGAAATATCAATAAGCATATTAGCTATGATATAGTCTGCAAGTCTGCAATTAAACTATTACTGAAAGAATTACTGACCAAATCATAGCTATTTTTAGAGAGGTCTAGAAAACTAAAACAGTTGAAGTAATTTAACAAACTTCTAAGGAAACAAAAAAATGTATTGAAAGACTTCTTAAAAAGCCATGCACTCTGTCTTTCGCCAATGCTATAGTATCAGCAAAGTTCAAATTTTATGACCACACAATTAAAACATGTAACTAATTCATTGCAGATCTGTGTAGAATATGGGTTATTAAAACTAAATCTTTTCCACCACAACTTTTCCCTAATATAACAGCACAAATACTCTTATAACGCCAGTTAGTAAATCCAGCTGAGCATCTGTCTACCATACTTATCATGTCATCTACCAGAAGTATACTTTGCTGATTAGATATACGTAGATATACGTTTTTCTACGTACACAAAAGATCTATTTCTTTCAAATATTGTTCACAAAATTGTCTAAATTCGTGTTAGTGAGAACTTCTCCTTTGCCGAGATAATCCATCCACTCACGGGTGTGGCATATCAAGATGCTGATTAGACAGCATGATTATTGCACATGTGTGCCTTAGGCTGGCCACAATAAAAGGCCATGTGAAAGAAATAGACATTTTGTGTACATAGAAAAAGTTTTAGCTCTTTGAATTCAGCTCATGTAAAACTGGAGCAAAAACAAAAGTGTTGC
>JAVQJL010077776.1:0-16273 GCA_036024295.1 Nannoperca obscura
GCCAGACCTCCTCCTTTCCTCTTGCTGCTCCCGGTGCTATCTCTGTCTTATATGAGAATATCAATATGAGAATATCAGAAGCATGAGAGCAAGGACAAACGGACTAAAGAACAGCTTCTACCATCTACCATCTAGTGGCGGTTGTCAAAAATTTGACAGGTTAATTAAGTTGCAGGGATTGTATGTAGGAATTCCCCTCAGAAACTGATGAAGTGGTAGCACCCAATTATTTACATCTTAAGACATTAAAAATGAACGTCTTAACACGTTCATTTTTAACGTCTTAAGACGCACGTCAAAGTAGTAGTTTTGGTCCATTTGGCCTTCCATAGTATGAACACCGGAGGCTCCAAAAGATTCGCAGAGGCATGCTGCGTTTAAGTCCAGCTCGAAAACTGGGACATTAGGACTTTCGGTGGATTCATGCGCAATTTCAAAGTGGGAAAGACGTTTTTATAAATTGACACAATAGCTCGTCACATCTCAATTAAAACAGATACATTTACCAACTGTAGACTCTAATATAGACTCTAAATGGAAAAATAAAACATTATAAATTAAATAAATTAAAATGTGTACGCTTTGCAATAGAATACAGGTTTTTGCTTATACTCACAACAGATGATGAGCCAACGTGATGTTGCGCCATGGCGCTCCTTTCTCGGCGCACTGTCTGCCTTTTGCTGGACTGGCTGACTGTTTTCCCAGAAGAAGTCCACCAGCCCACCAACTAGTGGTAGTTTATTTAAGCCATATATTTCAATTTATCTGCCATATTTTTCCCTTATTAGAGTCTTCAGTGAAGTTGAAGGTGAGCATCTGTGTGTAAAATGTTAATATTTGTATGATATTATATATAATATATTAATATTTAATATTTAATATTTCTTCAGGTTGTGATGTGTGCATTTGCTAAAAAGTTTTACAAGTGTTCAAATTGCTTGATATGTGTGTGTGGATTGGAACACGCATTTGTGTGTTCCCAAACTTACACACAAATCATTGTACATGGTTGCAAATCTGTTATTATGCATTTGCAATAATTATGAGATTGATCTATAGATATCTCCATAATAGATCACTTAGAGGTCACATGCCCACATTAAGCCAAACATTCCACTTCTCTAAGGCTAGAAATGGGTAAAAGACCTAAACCTCAAAATGGCAATAAGAAGAAATCCCAAACTGCTCTCAATGTCACATATGCATAAATCACATTGTGTACTTCATGCTGTGTAAGTACACTGTAACATCACTGTTGGGTGTGGTTCCTGATGCGAAAGAACACCTAATCACACCCATCAGTCCTGCTGTACTCAAATCATAATATCACTATGTGATAGCACACACTAGGACGACCTGAATGTTGACAGCATGCAGTTGTGAATATATCTACACCTACCAGTTAATACACAGTGCAGGAGCAGTCTGCTCGGGTAAATATAATGCCAGTTTATATACAGCAATGGCCAAACGTTTTGAGAATGGCACAAGTATTGGTTTACACAGTTTGATGCTTCAGTGTTTTTGTCAGATGTTACTATGGTATACTGAAGTAAAATGTGGCTCCAAAACTTCAATGTTTTGTTCCCTGAGCCACTTAGTTGTCACTTCTGCCTTATGGCAAGGTGCTCCATCATGCTGGAAAACGCATTGTTCGTCACCAAACAGTTCTTAGATGGTTGTGAGAATTTGCTTTCGGAGGATGTCTTGGTACAATTCTTTATTCATTGCTGTGTTCTTGATAAATCAGGTGCAACCTTACTAGCAGCAATATCCTTGCATGTGAAACCCTTTTTGTGCAAAGCAATGATGACTGCACGTGTTTCATTGCAGGTAACCATGGTTAACAGAGGAAGCACAATGATTTCAAGCACCACCCTTCTTTTAAAGCTTCCAGTCTGTTATTCTAACTCAATCAGCATGACATTGATCTCCAGCCTTGTCCTCGTCAACACTCTCACCTGTGTTAACGTGAGAATCACTGACATGATGTCAGCTGGTCCTTTTATTGCAGGGCTGAAATGTAGTAGGAATGCTTTTTTGGGGGATTAAGTTCATTGTCTTGGCAAAGAGGGACTTTGCAATTAATTGCAATTCATCTGATCACTCTTCATGACATTATGTAGTATATGAAAATTGCCATCATAAAAGACTGAGGCAGCAGACTTTGTGAAAATTAATATTTGTGTCATTGTCAAAACTTTGGGTCATGGCTGTACCTGGCATATTGACAGTCCACACACACACCACACCTACTCAGCCCGTCACCACCAGCTTTACTGATACAACACTGACCCTAACTAAAATGCTTAAATTATCTTAGGATATGGTGCTTGTGTACTTAGAACAGAGCAAAACTACAAGAGGAAACATCAGTGAGCTCAGGATCATGATTCAGAATTACTCTGATCAGAAGTGGACATGTGAAATAGCAGTTTGCTGGTGAAGTATCCCCTGGACCACAGCATTTTTTATTTCAATATTATTGGGCACTGTTTTAACTTTTAGCTTGTGACCTCAGGTAGCCCCAGCTCACAACATATTGTCATTAATAGGTAGTGTCACAAAAGTGGATCTCATCAGTCTTTTCCCCCAAATCATGACTTTCTTGCATTTTGACTTGACTGCTGTTTGAAACCGGGTTTAAATAGCATGGAGCATAGTCTTTGAAAATTTGTTTTGAGGAAGCACTGAGTAGTGCTTATCTGAAGGGTGATTTGTGACAACCTCTGTCATCTTCTTGTATGGCTTTATGGATGTTCGTGAAGTCAGACTGCATTGACTTTTCTAAATTGCCTAGATGGCTTGTGTAACCAAATGCCACACGGTGTGCTATCATGTTTTTTTAATGTCAAAACTAACATAAAACTGGTCACAACAAATGCAATTCCACAGTCCTAATTATGTGTGTTAACTTAATACGAGGCTTCAGCAGCCTGAGACACACAAATCAATAAGGTTACACTCTATCTAGTAACAACTTCCCTCTTTGTGTTACTGTCACTCTGCTGCAGCTCAGCACAAACACACAGTCTGTGGAAACACAAAGAGGGAATTTGGTACCAAAAATTTACTTATACTATATATTTACAAAATACTTTTTTTAAGTTAGAACGCTGAAGTCTCATTATATCTTCAGATAAACTTTGGAATTACTTTTTACCCAGAGGAAGAACTGTGGATCTTGTTCCCATTCACTGACAATGGAAGCGCTTTAGGAAAGACATCTCTTTGTGGCCGGTATGGACAGTGACTACATGCTTTTAATGTACATATGGGCGTATCAATACAGTAATATATCCTTTATATTTAGTAAAATAATCATTGTCTTTCATTAAAACAAATGAAAAAACATAGCCCCCTCATTCATTTGAATGAGTGTGGTAGTGCAGCACAAGCGTCCGTGTCACCAGGCCCTGTGAGATACATGCAGACCAACTGCTCTGTGTTTCATCTGGCTGCAGCAGTGAGTCAGTTGGTTAATATGTACATTTGACATAACTTTTCCCATAATCAGAGATGCCGTTGCCTCTGTGTTTAGCAACGGTCTCTCATTACAGCAGCTCAACACAACTCTGCACTGTTTGTCTCTATTTAAACAGACAGATTGTTGGCCATGTCTGCATGCAACACATTGAGCTATTTATATCAGGCAGATAGTTGGCCGCTGGAGGAGGTCTCTTCATACAACACACATTTTAATGAGGGAGACATTTGGCCACCCCAAAAGATTTCTGTTGAAACTGCAGAATTTAATCAGCCATATGATGTAGTTGGCCATACCAGTACACCTTCAGCCACATTGAGAACATTTGAGCATTGGGGATAAGAAACTCTTCTGGGACTATTGGCGTTACATGTAGAGTAAATGAGACATCAGATAGTTCTATGTAAATCTATATCTCTACAGACTCTTTCACACACATTGGTTTGGGGAATGGCTGAGCAGCTATTTTTCTCCCTCACACTCTCACAGGCCTGAGGGGCCAATGGGCCCATCATGGTAGATACTTGCAACTTGTGGCCCTATTGCTTTCTTGAATATGTGCTAAAACTACACATATATATACAATTCGTATTGAGGTTTGTCATTATTTGCATATAAGTATTTAGCATTCCCTGTATATTTTCTGTTTTTGTTCTTTTGTCTCTGCAGAATGCAGGGGATGTGGAGAGCACCTTAAATATCCTCAATGTCCTGGATGAACTTCTGTCTGCTGGTAAGCTCAGATCAGCAGTAACATGACAATATAACGTAGAGGACTAACTGCTGTATCCAGGAATAAATACAGGGACACTGTAAAAGCAGTCCGTCACAACCAGCTTGTCTGGGCAAAGATCAGAGGAGGGCAGCTGTGCAATGCAGGAAAGGGAGAAATTTAATCAGCGTAAACCCTGGGTTGCAAAGAGTTTCAAACTTAATAAAGGTGTCACTTTTATTCATCGAAAAGCTCCCATCCTGAAATGTTTGTTGATAATATTGTTATTAAAGTAGACAAAGTCATACTGTGTAAGATAAACTTTTTAACCATGTTTGCAAATTGTAATATTCCCTCTGGGAATCAAGTTTCTTACAGAAGAAAATGTGGATCACTGCTTGTTTCAATCCACTGCTGCTGTGTGAACATGAATTGATTGGTTGATGGAGACTAACAGCTGGTGGAGCTAATGCTCCAGTCGCTGCCATTAAACCACCACAGAAGACACAACTAGATGATGTCATTGAAAGAGCTCAACACAAACGATGGAAAGCCATGGGGAAAACATGAGGGAAATATGAGCTTTCTGTTAGTGTCATGTGTTCATGTAAGGGAGGTTACAGCCTCCTCATCGCTCCACATAGATCTGATGTTTTCAGCTCTTCACTTTATCTCAGGCTTCTTCTACGGCAGCTTTTATTCACTTCTACTTTTCATTCACAAACTGAAAATGCTCCTAAAACAGGTGGATGGAAACACACTTGGTGACATGATCAGCGTAGAATGGGTTCTGTTTTTTAGCACATTAGACTTGAAATAAAAGAGGTATCAGGTAAAAGTGCTGGCATCAGATTCAATGTGCTTATGAAGCCAACGCAACAAAAATTATCCATCAGTCTCTTGAACAATTCCACCCTTCCGTCCTTCCCTTTAAATGGAACTGATTGTCTCTGCCTGACATATATACTCTTGTTTCCTGCATTATATCTCACTGACGGTCCAAGAAACATACTTTGTGTAAAACAGTCTTAGTTTAGATTAGAACAGGTTGTTCAGATGAATTATAGACATGCCAAAGCACTACTTTTGATTTCAGCAGGGTAGACACCAGTATCCAGTCAAGCCCAGCCTCTCTCTCTCTCTTCAGGTACAGATCGTCGTATCCACTATATGATCAGTAAAGGTGGCAGCGAGGCCTTGCTGACTGCACTGATCAACACCGGCCGCACTTTCAGTCCAAGTTACACTGTCCTGCTGCCGCTGCTACACCTGCTGGCTAAAGTTGGACACAGAGGTGAGAATAGATGAAATGTAAAAATATTATGGTGATGAATAAAAAAAGAAAAATCTTTGGCTTTTTAACCAAACCTCAGACTCAAAAGAGCCATGTAGGTGTGTTAGCATCTACTAAATGTATATATAAATGTAGCGATAACTACATATATTAATCAAATTGTATCATCAAAAATATAAAACTGATCAGTCTTATTACCAAAGGTGTAAAGTTCTTTAACACATTGATCCTTGATTTCTGCTAATGAAAGATGTTTCAACAGACAAAGCTTAGTGATAGTTAGAAATAAAGTATTCCCTCTAAGTAAAAAAGGTAAATAGAGTTGATAGAGATAAAACAGATGGTTGGAAGGGAACTTGAACCTTAATTAATTGTCGGGTTATAATGATGGAAATATGTGAGAACTTGTCACGCTCAGGGAACGGGGTCCCAAAAAGCAGACGTCGGCCGAGGAACAGTCAAATACTTTTAATAAGGAACGAAGACCAGACGTGGAAGGCCGCTCGGGAGGGCGGCCAGGTCGAGACCGGGCACCATGACCAGACGTGAGGAGCAGTTCAGGGGGACGGCCCGGACGAGACCGGGCACCAAGACCAGACGTGAAGAGCTGCTCCGGAGGACGGACTGGAGGCTGGCGACTACCCTGGAGCCGCTCCGGCGGACAGACTGGAGGAAACGGAAGCTGCAGAGGCCGAAGAGGCAGCGGAGAAGGAGCAGGGGGCGGAAGCCAATCAGGGGAGGGAGGCGGCGGCCACTCATCAGGCGAGGGAGGCGGCGGCCCAGCAGGAGACAGGGACAGAGGCTGCTGCGGCCCAGCAGGGACTTGACCCGGCGGGGGCCAGAGGACGCTCGGCGGAGGCTGGACCCGGCGGGGCCGAGGACGCTCGGCGGAGAGAGGAGGCAGGAGCGCAGGCTCTGGGGCGCTGGGCAGCGTAGCAGGCTCTGGGGCCAGCAAGCTGGAGGCTCACAGTCCCCACCCTCAGAGGCCGGAGTGAATCTGGCTGCCAGGGTAGCGGGCTGAAGCGGGGGTTCAAATGAGTCCGTGACACATGTGGGGATGGACACCTTTAGACCTGGCTGAGCCGACAGCTTCTCCCGTCCCTTTACCAGCACACCTTCCCTATGGGACAGCGGCCCCCAACCACCGGGCCGTGGACCGGTACCAGGCCGCAGAGAAAGAATAAATAACTTACATTTCCGTTTTATTTATTATGAGTCTGAACGATGTTTTATTTTGAAAAATGACCGGATTTCCTCGGTCTATGACTCACTCTTCACGCTTGTATCGGTCACGTGATACGCTGCCGCTAAAATTAAACCCACAAGCTAGCAAAATGAGTAATGTTACGAGGACGCCGCTAATAAAGATGCATACAAGTACACAGTGGATTCATGATTATATTTAGAAAAAAAACTGTTATGCCGGTCGTATCATTTTATTTTGTGTTTTTATCCGCCACAGCTTAAAGGCCGGTCCGTGAAACTATGGTCTGACATTAAACCGGTCCGTGGCGCAGAAAAGGTTGGGGACCGCTGCTATAGGAGGCATCCGGCGTCCTCCTCCAGAAGGCCCGGAGGGTCAACAGCTCCTCCACCAGCAAATAGCAATCTTCTTCAATCGACCACACGTCCGCTGGGTCTGTAACTTGATTTATTCTGCCACGCTCGGGGACCCAAAAAGCAGACGTTGGCCGAGGAGAAACAGTCAAATACTTTTAATAAAAACTCACTTGAACCAAGGACATCAAAAAGCAGAGCATGCGTAAACCAAATAAACAGGCTGAACAGCCAAAAGAAACAGAAACGCGTAACATCACCTGGGGCAGGAAACACGTGACAAGAAAATGTACACCATGGAAACACAGGACATGAAACGCAATGAACCGAGACAGAACAAAGGAAACCACCAGACTAAATAGACAAGACAAACCATGGGAACAGAAACAGGTGGGTGACAAGACACAGGTGACAGTAATCAAAAAGGGAGGGAAACGAGACAAAGACAGGAAACTGACCCAAAACTACAAAATAAAACTGGAAGGACAACCCACAGTTTATGGACCTACATAAAACACAAATCATTTTTGGTGCTGTCATGGGATACTTGCTGACATAGAGGCAGAGTTACACATTGTGTGAATAATACATTTCATTCACTTGAATAACATGTTATGGCTATCAAAAAAAACAGCTATAGATTTTTTTTTACCTAGCCTTACCACATATTAAAACCAATAAAAGTGTTCAAAAACCAAGTTCAACCTTCAAACACAACAATAATACTCAGTAGTGGGTTTGCTAGATGGTTAACAGAGACTCAATTGATCCTTTTGTGCCTTTGTTTCCTGTGTATTCATTCAGCCGTGGATGGCCACTGCAGCAGGAGCACCATCAGCACTAATAGAGAACATGGGTAATAAACCCCTGCAGGGATGTTAGTGCTTCTTACAACAATGTTTAACACACCTAGCAGCTAGGGCAAACCTTTATAATACAATTTAACTACACACTGGCTCAACAGAGGATTCAAAGACCCTCCCGTCGTTCTCCTTTTCACCTCATATAATCAAGGGCTAAACATTCCCTCACACCTTAACTGGACCAGGTGTGCATGGATGGAACTAAAGCCTGCAGAACGGGTGGGCTTTGAGGACTGCATTGAGAAAGTGTAGGCTCCACAATGCAACATAATAATGTCACAAATGAAATTTGTGTTAAATTCAAGTGAATGAACTCATAGCAAGCATTCGGAAGTAATGAAGTGGCTAATATGATGTGAAACTCCATACAAATCATGTAGAGGATTTTGTTATATTGTTGAATAATATCTGCGATCATGTTACCGGCTTTGAACATGAAAGCAACATGCGTTTGGCTGGCTATTTATACTCTTTGAATAAAAAAAACCAAATATTTCAATCAAACTTAACAAATCCTGCCATATATTACCACCTGCTTTACAAATAGCTATGTAGTGGAATTCTCAAATGTTTTCTCTTGGCTCTTCCTCTAAATCTTTAAAATGTATTTAGATTTAACGACTTGTAATTGTTATAGTATATTGTCATTTGAAGCCAAGAGGGACAATTATTTTACAGTGAAAAGCAGAAGGAGGCTTTGTACTGCAGGATCTGATGAAGTGGGTTAGGGTTAGGTGTACATGATGACTTTATTAACAGATCCTTGTTCTTATACTTTTATGGTCTAAGTGTGTGAATACTACAACAAACACTCAATTATTATTTTCTTTCTAGCATAATTTTAAATAAGCTAAACACCTAATATTAATCAAGCATATATGTGTTGGAGCATATATAACTTTGGATATAAACAGCTTTTGGTTATGTAAATAAATTGTGCATTTATAGATTTTGTAACACCTGATTGGGAAACGCTTGTCATATTTCCACTTGTGTGCATGCACATACCTTGAGATAGTCTCCATCTTTCAATGAGAAGCTCTCAGCCTTCAGTCTGATTCCTTTGCCCTTTTCCGTAGTGATGCGGTAGATGCACTCGTGGTTGTTATCGTAGTTGGAGGGGAAGTTAGGAGAGAGGAGAACGCCTTCTGGTCCTAGTGAGGAGGCTCCACACTCCGCTACAGCAAGTTAGTAAAGAGGGCAGGAAGAGCATGGATCAAAATCACAGCATCACAGCCTTTCTTCTTAATTATCTTTGAGCAGTCAATATATTTGGGTTGGCTTGGTGTGTATGAAAAGAGGGGAAAGAACTCCATTCTACATGAAAAAGAGAGATTACAGGAAAATGCATATTCAGTATAACCACAAACCTTATTCAATTCAGCAGACGTGATGACAATGATGATGATAATAATAATAAACTCTGCAGTACAACATAGCTTAAAAGCACTTGTTTGAAATGTGCTTCACTAAGACAATAAAAACAAAGATGAGGATCAGCAAAACATTGAAAAGCAAAGCAATTTAAACATACACTGCAGAAGATTAAAAAGAGTGGAAAATGAAAAGCATTGCATAAAAGCAGGTCTGGATTAGTTTGTTAGAAAAAGTGTTTCATGGAAATTATACATATATATATTATCTAGCAGGTGCAGTGCCTATCAAAGTTTAGGAATTCAAATAAGTGGTACTTTGTGCAAATAGCGTTTTGTCATATGTAAATGAGGAGAGGGAGACGAGCAGGCTTTTAACTCCCACTGAGGAGTACCACCACTTCTTGGAAGGGCGAAAGAGAAAATGGAAATAATGAGATAGACAACAGAGAAGCCTGTGAGGAACACTATGGAACTCAAACATGAAACTAATAAAATAAATACATCAAAAAAATTTAAGATGCAGGGTTTATCAAATCTGAAATTCAAAACAATGTTTTTGTAAATCTTCTGTAGTTTTTAAAGCAGATTATGCTAGCAGATAAGAAGCATTAAATCAAGGATGCTACCAGCAGTTCTTCAGGAAATCTTTTGCAAGTGAAGATAGCACTATGGAATGCGAGGGAGGGGATAGAGGATAGCGAAGGGGGGGTTGAACAGTGAGTTGGAAGAAGAAAAAGAGAAGATAGCAGATAAACCCAGACAGACAAGGGCTTTTTGAAATTATGCAGAGAAATTAGAAAAGGGAAAAGGGAGTAACAAAAGACACAGCATTAACACTTTTCATATAGCAGCTAATGCCCTAATTATCTACCCAAGGACTGTCTAAATACAGAGGGAGAGGAGGAGAAACAGTTAGAAAGTTAGAAAGAGAGCAAAAGACATTTGGGAAGAAAGAGAGGGAGTGAGAAGAACCCAGTGAACGGTGCCAGCTGCTGTTGCTCACTTTCCTCTTAGTCAGGCCTGATCTCTTGACAGATATTGCTATTATAGCATTTTCTATAAATTTTCATTTATAGTCTGCTCTTTTGGGGGCTTGAAAATTACCAACAGCCACCAGTCAGACTCTCATAAATTACCAGCAGCATGCAAGGAAACACTGATAGTCATCAAATACCAGCAAATTACAACCTGCTAACAGCCAAATCCTTGCAAATAAAACCAACTGTCAACCAGTCAAATAATAATAAATTACCATTGTGTCAGCAAAAAATAACGTTAAATTACAACCAGAAAAAATGCTGATACTTTACCTCCACGCTTATTCATATGGTGAAGAAGTTCATTTGAAAGTTTTATTTTACAAGCTGCCAGTTATTTTTACAGATGATGAAACACTCCAAAGCTATAAATATTGAAGGCAAAAATAAAAGGCATGATACAACATCGCTATATATAAAGTTTAATAAGGAAAGTTCAGCATAATGCCCACACTTTAGACAACGACATGTCTGAAAGTATGGTATGTAAATCAATATATATCTCATGTCAATCATTTAAAATTTTCGCTGAGACACCAGTCAGTGAGTCTGTCTGGCTTCTTGACTGTCTTACCGATACATCGTGGTAGTGTGTTGCTCCAGACTCGCCTGCCTCCTCCCAGACAAGTGATTTTACTGTCTCCCTCAAGTCGGTAGCCATGGAAACAAGAAAAAGCCAGCGAGTCGCCAACTCGAAATCTGAATCCCATCCTCCTGCTAAATGCTGGTACGCCGGGATCCTCACATGGCTCTAAGTCATATTCTAAACATGTGGGAGAGATGAATAGCATTGTTGAGGAGTCTTTATAAAAAAGACTAAAGTGATGTACAGGAATGTATGAATTTAGTTAGTTAGCCAAGACTTACAATATAAAAAAAATAATTACATTTAAAACTTTGATGTCAGGAAACTTTTAAAGGAAAAGAGTTCAAGGAAGAAGACTAAGTGGTTGGTTTATCACATGTACATCTGGTTAATTTCTCCACCTCCGCTAATGAGCAGCGTAGCAGCTTCCCTGAGCTTTTTTACGTGACCTGGGACTGTCAGCCATGCAGTATCCCGAACTGTGGTAAGAGGGTAATTTCTTAATATTTTTTTAGGTTTTATGTAAGGTCTGTCATAATAATTATAAGGACCAAAAAAATGGCACAAAAGTGGGTTTTTACAATATATATATCTGTTACAGTTTGGCTAACGGCCTTCAAACTACAAACCCTTATTTGTTAACTTCACGGTTTCTGTAATTACTGATGCCTTTATTTTGTATCAGCACATAGAATACAACTAAGACAACAGTTCCTGTTGTTTATGATATCTGTTCAGTCCGTCAATCTAGATCTGAAAAAGTTAGGCCTATGTCTGGTTAAAAAGGATATCCTGTTAACAGAGTTAGGTGGATTTACTGTACACTACATCCATGTTTACAAAAGTTAAGTTAAGTTTTTCTTCCAGTGTTCTTACCTGAGAACGTAATATTAAAGCCTTCATAACTCATGGAAAAATCGGATATAAAACGTAGCTGAGCGTTGAAGTTCCCGTAGAGCCCTGCTTTGACACTAGGGGGCAGCACTGAGCCAGTGAGTCGAGATACTGGAACCTGGAAATTGCTGTCCTCAGTGATGGAGAGGTAGTCATGGTTCTCCTCCAGATGGAAAGTGTGAAAAACCAGATGGACTCCTGGAAATCCATAGATGGATGGAAGGACAGATGGAATTACGGATGGATGGATGGATGGACAGATGGATGCATGAATGAATGGATAGAAAAGAAGGAGAGTTAGTCACAGATACATGAATGGCAGCAGATGAACACAGAAACCAAACCAGAAACACATACACCGCATGTCAACCGACATATAGTGTTAATACATAACAATCTTCAAAATGTGCATATTTTATAAATACTTTAATTAACATACAAAGAAAAACAAATCTGATTATATATCCATTTAATGTCTGTGTTCTTACCTTTTCCATGAGACACCTCTATAGTCCAGGTGCAGTTAAGAGAATTGGGGTAGAAGTCAGGAAAGCCAGGGGACAGAATTGTTCCTGTTTTACCATAGACATAGCCTCCACATAGGGCTACAGAGTAGGATGGAAAAGAAAGGGAGAGGACATTTCTATTTTACAATTGTGGAAAATGATCTAAAGAAAAAGCTTAAGAAATTCAGAAAAATAAGTACCTGAGTTTAAACTTAAAAATAAAGTACAGTTGCGAGGTCACCACAGATGACAGATTTCTTTGCTCAAAATGTCTACTCTAAGTTAACACAATGGAATGAAAGCACATTTGGCTTTTTTGAAATATACAGAGCTGCAAATACCAGAATTGTAAGTTGAGCATGAAGTGCTCCATGCGCAATAAAACAGTTCAGGGGTTTTTTTTGTTTATTTTTTATTTTTTTACATGGAACTTATCATTAAGTAGTTGCCTATCTACACATTCAGGAGTTAAAGAGCAACATCAGTATTCATTTGGAGCCGTGTTTCCAGCCACTGGGACAATGTAAGTCTTTCTTTTATGTGTTTTTGGTCTGTACCAACTGCTTAAAGGAAATATTTGTCTCTTTAGCTGCTAAATGCTCCACTATGTCCACCAGCTCATTGCTTTGTCTATCTGCTATTTGGTGCTGAGCAGGTAGTGTGCAGACTTTTTGTAGAGCTTTTTGCTGAAAACAGCTACCTGCTGCGGTCAAAAACATCGCTATGAGAGCGATATGAGTTAGTGGTCAAATTGCAGGCTGGACAGCTAAATAATGAGCTGAAACTTGCTACAAAACTCCCTAAAGCAGAGAGGAGCTGCAGATTTAGGTGATAGTTCTCTGTAGGTTTATCACTACAAGCGACCCCTTTAAAATAGCCACATTGTTCTCACACTGTCAGTTGATACATTGCTATTATAAAAAACATTGATAATAGCTAATAGATTAAACAATGACACAAATCGTTTCTTAGCATCACTTGGATTGTTTTTAATTGTCTAATAGCATGATAGGCGTCTAATAACATGTTCATGTAATGAATGAAATGTGTGGTCGAGAAATATAATGTCAATGTTTGTGTCTACAAAATACAGTATCTAACATGCAGTGAAAACCTTTTGATTGTGTTACATAGAAAAGTGAAACTTTTAAAGGTAAAACAGATTTTTAAAAATGTATCTTCTACATATAGCTACAGAGAGAGATATGGAGGGCAAAGACTGGAAATACACTTAATGTAGAAACAAAAAGAAACCGAGCAGGGAGAATGTGACTGTGGCTGTGAAAGAGGTTGGTGTGTGTTTTACCAGACAACTAGCCCCCACACAACAATGTTATAGAACAGGACAAACTCATTTGGGATAGAGCACAATGAAAAATACTATAGTAATGTAATGGGGAGTAAAAGAAGATATATTGACTCTTTGTTTCTCTCTCGCTGTGCCTCCATAACTTCCAATTCTATTCAGTTCAGTTCAGTTCAGTTAAATTTAATTCAATTAAAGGGCTTCAAGGTGTTTGACTGGCATGGAAATAAAAAGAGTGTTTTTCTTGCCTATGAAACAAGCACATCTCTAACTATAAACTGAATCAGACACAATACAATTTTTCTTCACTGTTAATGTCCCTCCTGTCTGATTGTTGACAGTTTATATATATTTTGGTGCACAAAGGTCCCTTTTAGCTCCTAAAATAAACAGTGTGATGATTCATTTGGTGAAAGGTTCGTAAAATTACAATTTATTATTTTGACTTCATGAAGACGGATGCCGAAGCTCCTCTCATTTCTTCGTACTGCAGCTATTCCAGTGTGTGTTTGTAGGGAGCTGCTGTGGCTCTGGCTCTCCACCCCTATCTTTCTGTCCATCAGTGTATTTCCTTCCATCTCATTCCATATCATATTTCAACAGAGCTGAAGTTGAGTAGCTGTGATGAGAGTCGCTCTCCCTCTCTCTCTCTGACTAGCTGTCTTTTGTGTGTTGTGGTAACCAGCGCCTGTTTTTTCACAGTCCCATCAGGATTCAGCTAAAACTAGGACACTGTCTGACTAAATGACCCTTGTTGAAGGAGGCCTATGTGCTTGTCTGTGTGCACATATTGTATCCATTGTGTATGCAGTGCATACTTCAGTGGGTATGAATTATCTGTGTTAGAAGATAGAGATAAATTGTTCATTTGTGTGTGAGAAAATGTGAGCTGTATAAAGATGTGAGAAAAAGAAAACATAAGACAGAAAGAAAGACTATTCATGAGTCTAACAAAGATTTGAGAGGAAAATCAAAGTGTGGCAAGGGCCTTCAATGATGAGAGTAGAAGCATGAGACTGCATGCTGAAAGAAGAGCAGATGCAGAAAGTTATAGTTTGTTTTTCAGAGAGGGCAGAGGTAAATAGAGAAAGTATACCACACTTCAGCTATGTTCTTCCTCTTTCCTGCCTCCACGTTTTTCTCTGCCTTTAATTATCTCCTTCTTAAAGGATGCCATGGCATTTTTTACTAAAAGGGATACTATGACTTTGGTCACTTATAACAAGTTGTTGTCTTGGCACCAACTGCAGGATTTAAAATGTCATGGCGCACCTTCAATATTCTCCCTGACACATAAAAGAGCAGCCAGTGTTCTGTATTATCTGTTTGGCGATTTAGCTGACCTGCAGGAATAAGATGAGAAGTTTGGGTCCAACAGACACTGTGGCATTTTTTTAAAGGGGAGGGTCTCTGTGCGCCTCCAGCAGGACTACATTTCATTTTGGGTTTTTTTCATTTAGACAAATATTGTCAAAATAATGAATTTTGATGGCTGTGTTATGCACTGTGTATTGGGGTAGACAAAGGTTAGGCTTTTCTTGTTAAAATGTTAACTGTGCTTCTGAGACTATATTGCAAATAAGATTATTTCTGTTAATGTGTGTGTATGAGTTTCTTTGAGTATGGCTGTGGGAGTTTTTAAGGATGATTTCCTGTCTGACAGAAAATAAATGTGAGATGTGTTAAGAGCCCTTTCTGAGTGGATTCTTCTCTGTGTTTACGTGTGTTTGCTCTGGCTTCCTCCCGCAGCTGCAAACCATGCAAACAAGATGAACTGGACACATGAAATTGTCCATAGGTAGGAAAAGAGTTAAGTAACAGAACAGGTACGGACAATAACTAACTGATTAATCAAAAAGTCAGTCGTGACACATAATTCAAGTCCCATAATCTGGTGGCTATGGCGCAGGAGGTAGGGCAGGTTGTCCATCAATGGTAGGGTTGGTGGTTTGATCCCCAGCTCCTCCTGTACATGTGTCAAAATGTCCTTGAGCAAGATACAGAACCCCCAGTTGCCCCTGATTTGGAAGTCACTTTGGATAAAAGCGTCTGCTAAATGTAAACATCTTCTCTAAAAGCAAACTATGAAATATTATACTTTAGTCAGGGCTTACACACCGTTTTAGAAAAGTGTAAAAGTCTTGTAATATAACAGTTGTCTGGTGAGATGGCATGCTTGGCTGAAAATTGAAAATGTCACAGTGGCCGTTTAAAACTGCTTATGTTATATGGCTGATACTGTGAGATAGATTGCCTTGGTATGAACTCACTCCCAAGTTGAGACATCCTGACTTTGGCTTTCAAATTGGATTTTTTTACAATCGGCAGATCGAATCAGACGCTGTGTATTCGTCTCCCATGATAGAATGAGCTACTGGGAAAACGTTGAATGGGAAAGGCTGTGAGGGGACAGTGAGCGTCTGTTTTAGTCGCGTTGACCCGCATTATTTCACTGAGGCTTATGTTCAACTTGGACCACTGTGGTCGTGTGTACTCTGGAGTGTAAACTGAATTAACACTATGGCTTTTAGTTACACATAGTAAAATTGGGGGGGGGGGGGGATTGAGAAGACTAGGAACAGCATTTTTTTATATCCACATAGGGATGAAAGAATTTAATGATGGGAACATGGGGTACAATCCCACCCCCAA